>CAJQZP010001376.1:5567500-5784942 GCA_907164705.1 Parnassius apollo
AGCCATCTACGCCCATCACCTGGAATCCAAAACTCGAGCAATGTTTCACAGAAAGTAAGGCAAGTTTAGCAAACGCCACTTTATTAGCTCATCCTGATCCGATGGCAAAATTGGCGATTGTTACCGACGCATCGGATACTGCTGTAGGAGCAGTTCTACAACAGAAGAATGACTCAGGCTGTATACCGTTAGCATTCTTCTCCAAAAAGCTTAACACAGCTTAAAGGAAGTATAGCCCATATGATAGAGAACTGCTAGCTATATGTGAGGCAATAAAATATTTTAAATTTATGATAGAGGCTCGATCTTTTACATATTCACTGACCGTAAACCACTTATATCAGTGTTTAATAAGAATTTACAGAATTTATCACCACGACAATTTCGATACGTTGATTTCATATAGCAATTTACTACAGATACCAGGTATATTAAAGGTGACGAGAATATTATTGCATACACACTTTCACGGATAGACGCTATTTCAAACGTAATAGACCTACAAAAGCTTAAAATTTCACAAGAATAGGATAACGACCTCGTTAAACTTATAGAAGGCAATTCTTCACTGAAGCTGCAGAAAATCGCCATTTCTGACTTTGGGAAGAAACTTTATTGCGATATATCCGGTTCGTCTCCTCGTTTATATTTACTTTGATTTGATATACGGGTTAAGTCACCCAGGGGCAAAAGCTACAATCAAGTTGGTTGCACAACGATGCGTATGGCCCAGTATGAAAAAAGACTGTATAGAATGGGCGCGCGCATGTATAGACTGGCAGCGCTCTAAAGTCTCTCGACACACTAGAGCACCAGTACAACCTTTCTCGGCACTCTCCAATAGATTTTTGCACGTGCATATCGATCTTATTGGACCATTACCTATTTCACACGATATCTTATCTTATACAAAAAAGTATCAATAGTAGTAAATAGTAAAGTACTTATTGGTAAGCCGATACCAGTGTGGCGGCAGGGCCGTAGCTGTCGACCGTTCGGCAATCAGCGGGAGCCTTCCTCTTCGCGGTAGCGACCGGCTCGGTTTTCCCCGCCTCGCCAGTCGATCCAACCATCCGACGCCGTGAGGCTGCTCGTCCGCACTCCGATCCACGACTTTGTAAAATACGTAGTAAAAAACGGTTATTTAATATATGTGCTGTGTTAATCATTCGCATCCCCACACCATGCAAGAGCAAAATCGGACGAAACAATATGAAAATACATAATGTGAAATACGAATTATGTGTTAAAAGAAAAAAAAAATATATTTCACAATATGTATTTTCATATTGTTTGTGCAATTATAAATAACCATATGAAATATCCTAATAAAATTATACATGAAATATATACTTGAAAAATATATCGATAACATTTATTGTTGATCCAGTTACTAAAAATACTACATCGCAGTTGTTAAACAAAATTTTCACTAATTAATTATTTTTCAAAGTTAGTTAAATAAATTTTAAAATTAATCTACAGAAAATTTCAAAAACAACAAAAAATGAATGTACAATGAAAATTTTCGGCAAACAAAAGTTGGTTAATATTTACCAGATCGTTTAATGATTACTATAACATAAACTTTTTAATAAATTTCATTGTTTTGTAAAAATATTTTTTTTACTTAGACGCAGTAACTAATAATAGTCTTCATAGACCAATAATAATTTGTGGATTTTAAACAACGTAGGCAAACAGGTCAACTCATTTTAAAGGCAATCAATAATAAAAATACTAATTAAAAGAGTTATATGAATAATAGCTTTCGTCCGCGTGGACGTCAGTAATACCGCGTCCTCTATAGTAAATTATGAAGATAAAAGGTAGCCTATCCTTTTTATGCTTCCGGCTATCTGAATACCAAGTGTTGTCGAAATCGGTTGAGTGGCTTAGCGTTTCCCTTCAAAGCTTTTTCCCGAAGTTCGCGGTATAACGGCCAGCAACGACTAAATATGTAAAGCCTACTTAGCTGTGATAGTTTACCTTTTTAACTTAACCACACATCAAAATATCTCAATGTTATCAAAAGAAGTTTAGCAGTTTAGTCCTGAAAGCTGGACAGATTTTTAC
Organism: Parnassius apollo; assembly: GCA_907164705.1. Lineage (NCBI taxonomy): Eukaryota > Metazoa > Arthropoda > Insecta > Lepidoptera > Papilionidae > Parnassius > Parnassius apollo. Next base: position 5,569,577 of record CAJQZP010001376.1, read on the forward strand.
AAATAGAAAAGTAGGAATTTTCTTTTTGCTATACATTTTGGCAGCGGATTATGTTTTTGTGTTATATTTTTTGAAGTAAAATTTAAAATTGACAACATTAAAAAATAGACTTTTATTACTTATTAAACCAAATATTGGATTTTATCGTAAATATGAAGTATACAAAACATTTTAGGACATTCAAATTATAAAGTGTAGAACTAATTATTTATTTTTTAGTAGAAAATTGTACACAACTATTTGAGGCGCTGCCTTATCGACTCTTAAAACATAAAATAGCGAATATTATTGAAGTATTTATATATATATATATATATATATATATATATATATATATATATATATATATATATATTATATATATATATATATTAACACGTGGTAGAGCCATGCTGCAGTTATATTTGTAGTATAGTTGTAGCCCGAATGGGTCGGCTCGATCGGGGAAGGAGCACGCTCTCACCGAATACCAGCGTGAAATAGCAGCTTAATGCTGCTGTGTTTCGTATGGTGAGTGTCGAGATCCGGAGAACCTTTTTTACTGGAAACGAGGTATTCCATCTTAGTCCTTAGAGCTGACAACGCATCTGCGTTTTGATTCTTTATCGATGATAAATGTAGATGTCTATTGGCCACAACTTCTACTTACCATCAGGTGGATTGTGTGCTTGTTTGTCATCTTTATTATATATAGACTACATCCGTAGCTGTGATATCATTATAGAATACAGTTTGCTTAACCGCACAGACTAATATGTCGTGTTCATAAACTTATTATTTACAATAAGCAAAATATAATACTTACAGCGAATGTATTTGCAATTCGTTTGCCCCCTATTTACAAATAAATATCTATTATAAAATTATAATATGTAATAAAATTCAAACGATTTAATTTTAATGATAATTGCAAACATCGATCAAAATTCTAAAATGTGCAAATTTGCTCAGCCTGACACCACAGTTTTTCCTCCTTTTTCTTCTCAGAAGGAGACAGTCCGTTTAACTTTTGTTCCGATCTATGCAGTATGAACTTATGGTATCTTGAAGTCTTGCAGTTGTATGCTTGGTAAGCATGTAAATCACCAAAATTGTATGGGTTACCAAAAATACACAAGCCCAATGCTCCATTACGTCCCATAGTGAGCCAAATCGATTCACCAACTTACAGATTGGCTCAACACTTAGCGAAAATACTCTCACCACTCAGGGGACATACAAGAGCACACATAAAGGATTCCTCCCATTTTGTCAGCGAGATTAAAGACCTACATCTGGCAGACAATGAAACTATGGTCAGTTTTGATGTGCAGTCATTGTTTACATGCTTACCTGTTGAAGACTGCATCTCAATTGTAACTAGAAGGCTGGAAGAAAACAACATGCCCGTAGAATATGCAGTATTACTCAGACACTGCCTTACATCTGGCTACCTATTGTGGAAGGAGGAGTTCTACAAGCAAGTAGATGGTGTGGCGATTGGCTCACCTGTATCTCCCATTGTCGCCGACATATTCACGGAAGACTTTGAGGAGAAAGCCCTTCTTAGTTCTCCCATAAATCCAAGGTTCTACAAGCGGTACGTAGACGACACTTTCACAATTCTACCTTTAGATAAAGTAACTGCATTTTTAGACCATCTTAACTCTATTAATTCTAAAATTCAGTTCACAATGGAGTTAGAGGCAAACAATTCCTTAGCTTTTCTAGATGTGTTAGTAATTCGGAATCCTGATAACACCTTGAGCCATACTGTGTATAGAAAAAAGACCCATACAGATAGATATTTAAACGGTGATTCTCACCACCATCCTTCACAGTTAGCTACCGTGGGTAAATCTTTGTTTCAGAGAGCACGAGGGATCTGTGACAGTAAACACCTGGCTACAGAGCTCCACCATGTCAAGCAAGTTTTGCATGACAACAAGCTTCGAGTCCCGCGCCTACGTCACAGTGAACGAGTGAAGCCGGCGACAGTCGAGCATGTACCTGCTGTACTGTATAATGTTAGAGGAGTCACTGACAAGATTGGCTACATCTTGAAGCGCGCTTCCATCAAAACATACTTCAAGCCGCTGAAGAAGATTGGTCAGTTTTTACCATCGGTCAAGTGTAATGTCCCCCTGCAAGATGCAGGAGTGTACAAGCTTGATTGTGAATGTGGTCTCTCCTACATAGGACAAACTAAAAGATCAATAAAAACCCGCGTTAAAGAACATATAGCTGATGAGAAGAATCGACGCTCCGGGAAGTCTGCAGTCTGTGAACACGTACAGGATCGCCCCCGTCACTACATCAGATTTGATAGACCGCAGATCCTCGCTAAAGAACACCGATTCCTTCCAAGGATGATTCGCCAGGCTATTGAAATCAAAAAACATCCTAATTTCAATAGAGAAGATGGCTGGGTGCTACCATCTGCTTGGGATCCTATAATAAATAAAATTAAATCCCAACCCAAGCATACAACATCAAGACTTCAAGATACCATAAGTTCCGTAAAAACTAGTATTATTTCAATGTTTAGTGTTCGCGTAAATATAAGAAATCATTATGTAAACCAGTACGGACTGGTAATTGTAAATAAAATACGCCGATTAGAAGATCTAAAGACCAAGCGCGCAAGATATCTAACAGCCTTAAATTTCTTGAAGAGATGCCGTGACCATAATCTCATTCCTACGTGTGTTAAAATATCAACCAAAAAGGACATTCGAGGAAGCGCTAAGATCTTAAATCAGGCGAGTAAAAAGTTGTTACGGACGGTAATCCAACAAAAACGCTCCGATCTATATGACATAAACAAATCCATAGACACATCATCCAGTGAATTGAAGAAAGTTTTAACGACGTTTGACTATAATTTTTGCATGGAAACATTAAATAAACGCGAAATTAGTAAATATAATGAATGCAAAAACAAACATAAACAAAAATATCAAAAATTAACGAACAAGTCAAATGTCAAACATCTGAATCAATGCCAGAACCGAAAGCAACCATTGACAAACACAGATCATAGATTAATCGCGCTCTATAATCTGTCAAAACAAACACTGGATGATGCAACAATTAGGGTTTTATCCAAAGGCCTTAACTTTGCAATTACACCCCGCAAATTACCTTACGAAAAAATTATCTGTAGTGTCGAGGACTGTTTATTTAAAAACAATATGCGGAAAGAAGATTTGGAGGCGATACGTCAAGACATCTCGTCTATGTTACGTCGATGTTCAGTGCCTAAACCGAATCTTCCCAAAGACGAATTTATAGCGTTAAAGAACCTACGCAATAAACACGAACTTACGATTCTCCGCGCAGATAAGGGAAACGCCACGGTAGTCATGGATACGTCAGATTATAATTCTAAAATACAAGAACTTTTGTCGGATGTAAGTACTTATAAAAAGGTTAAAAACGACCCAAAAAATAGCACACTAAAAACAACTAGTGACCTCATAAAGAAAATCTCCGAAAAATTAAATCTGGACGTAAAATGGATAATACCTACGTGCGCCAAATCACCAAAATTGTATGGGTTACCAAAAATACACAAGCCCAATGCTCCATTACGTCCCATAGTGAGCCAAATCGATTCACCAACTTACAGATTGGCTCAACACTTAGCGAAAATACTCTCACCACTCAGGGGACATACAAGAGCACACATAAAGGATTCCTACCATTTTGTCAGCGAGATTAAAGACCTACATCTGGCAGACAATGAAACTATGGTCAGTTTTGATGTGCAGTCATTGTTTACATGCTTACCTGTTGAAGACTGCATCTCAATTGTAACTAGAAGGCTGGAAGAAAACAACATGCCCGTAGAATATGCAGTATTACTCAGACACTGCCTTACATCTGGCTACCTATTGTGGAAGGAGGAGTTCTACAAGCAAGTAGATGGTGTGGCGATGGGCTCACCTGTATCTCCCATTGTCGCCGACATATTCACGGAAGACTTTGAGGAGAAAGCCCTTCTTAGTTCTCCCATAAATCCAAGGTTCTACAAGCGGTACGTAGACGACACTTTCACAATTCTACCTTTAGATAAAGTAACTGCATTTTTAGACCATCTTAACTCTATTAATTCTAAAATTCAGTTCACAATGGAGTTAGAGGCAAACAATTCCTTATCTTTTCTAGATGCGTTAGTAATTCGGAATCCTGATAACACCTTGAGCCATACTGTGTATAGAAAAAAAGACCCATACAGATAGATATTTAAACGGTGATTCTCACCACCATCCTTCAAAGTTAGCTACCGTGGGTAAATCTTTGTTTCAGAGAGCACGAGGGATCTGTGACAGTAAACACCTGGCTGCAGAGCTCCACCATGTCAAGCAAGTTTTACATGACAACAAGCTTCGAGTCCCGCGCCTACGGCACAGTGAACGAGTGAAGCCGGCCACAGTCGAGCGTGTACCTGCTGTACTGCCATATGTTAGAGGAGTCACTGACAAGATTGGCTACATCTTGAAGCGCGCTTCCATCAAAACATACTTCAAGCCGCTGAAGAAGATTGGTCAGTTTTTACCATCGGTCAAGTGTAATGTCCCTCTGCAAGATGCAGGAGTGTACAAGCTTGATTGTGAATGTGGTCTCTCCTACATAGGACAAACTAAAAGATCAATAAAAACCCGCGTTAAAGAACATATAGCTGATGTGAAGAATCGACGCTCCGGGAAGTCTGCAGTCTGTGAACACGTACACGAACGCCCCCGTCACTACATGAGATTTGATAGACCGCAGATCCTCGCTAAAGAACACCGATTCCTTCCAAGGATGATTCGCGAGGCTATTGAAATCAAAAAACATCCTAATTTCAATAGAGAAGATGGCTGGGTGCTACCATCTGCTTGGGATCCTATAATAAATAAAATTAAATCCCAACCCAAGCATACAACTGCAAGACTTCAAGATACCATAAGTTCATACTGCATAGATCGGAACAAAAGTTAAATTACTCAGACACTGCCTTACATCTGGCTACCTATTGTGGAAGGAGGAGTTCTACAAGCAAGTAGATGGTGTGGCGATGGGCTCACCTTTATCTCCCATTGTCGCCGACATATTCATGGAAGACTTTGAGGAGAACGCCCCGCTTAGTTCTCCCATAAATCCAAGGTTCTACAAGCGGTACGTAGACGACACTTTCACAATTCTACCTTTAGATAAGGTAACTGCATTTTTAGACCATCTTAACTCTATTAATTCTAAAATTCATATCACAATGGAGTTAGAGGCAAACAATTCCTTAGCTTTTCTAAATGTGTTAGTAATTCAAAATCCTGATAACACCTTGAGCCATACTGTGTATAGAAAAAAGACCCATACAGATAGATATTTAAACGGTGATTCTCACCACCATCCTTCACAGTTAGCTACCGTGGGTAAATCTTTGTTTCAGAGAGCACGAGGGATCTGTGACAGTAAACACCTGGCTGCAGAGCTCCACCATGTCAAGCAAGTTTTGCATGACAACAAGCTGCGAGTCCCGCGCCTACGTCACAGTGAACGAGTGAAGCCGGCCACAGTCGAGCGTGTACCTGCTGTACTGCCATATGTTAGAGGAGTCACTGACAAGATTGGCTACATCTTGAAACGCGCTTCCATCAAAACATACTTCAAGCCGCTGAAGAAGATTGGTCAGTTTTTACCATTGGTCAAGTGTAATGTCCCTCTGCAAGAGATGCAGGAGTGTACAAGCTTGATTGTGAATGTGGTCTCTCCTGATGATTCGCGAGGCTATTGAAATCAAAAAACATCCTAATTTCAATAGAGAAGATGGCTGGGTGCTACCATCTGCTTGGGATCCTATAATAAATAAAATTAAATCCCAACCCAAGCATACAACTGCAAGACTTCAAGATACCATAAGTTCATACTGCATAGATCGGAACAAAAGTTAAAATTTAATCTATGGTAACCGCGGTTAACTATGACATATGGACGTTGAACATCTCAGTCCTTCCCGTGACCATGAGTGCTGTAAAGCGTTCGAAACGTCGGGTATTTAAAAAGTTAAAATATACGCGATAAATTCCGTAAAAACTAGTATTATTTCAAGGAGACAGTCTGAAAAGATTCGTTATGAATCCGTAGTTATCGCCTTGGAATAAGTTTATTGTCATATTAAATGCGTTTTTAACTTTTAATCGTTTTCTTTTATTGAAATTTGTATGACCAATGAGTGACAATAGGGTTTCTAGTAGTGATAATAGGACGTAACTTGTATTTGTGCCCCCGGCGACAGCGGTTCTCGCACAAAATACGGTTGACGGGCATTCTATTGTATATTATAGTATTTTATGGCCTCCTCGATAGATTGGCTCACAGTTGCGATACTTGGCAGACACTTTGGCAATCGCATTTTATTATTTTTAGTTTTTATTAAAATTACGCTGCTGCCTATCTCCTGGTTTTTATTCGTGTGTCGTCCCTTCCGACATACAAGGGTCGCAATTGGGTAGGGGATATTTTATACCGATACTATATATATATATATATAGTACAAAATTAGGGACAAAAACAAGACTATACACTATGGTCTTGTTTTTTGTCCCTATAATATATTTAATTAAATAGATTCGATATTTACACATTTTGAATTGATCTTTTCAATTTTTTTTTTGCTGTTAATAGTTAATACTACAGCATAATGCTGAATCGGTGGCATTTTTTTCCAGAGGATACTCCATTTTCCAAGCAAGCTTGCGATGCCGTAGTCCCGCGTGAATGGGCCTTAATACCGGACATTTAAAATACACGTAGCTATTCTGCATGGCCTGCCGTACAATTTCATCTGAAGGATTAACTTAAGATCTCAATCCAGGGAATTGGTCGGAGAATGTGGCGAAGCGGCGAGTTGGCCATACTATCGTTTTATAAAATTGAAGCGACAAACATCTTTACAGTCGACCGCATGGCTACTGAAATCTATGGACAACTGCAACAAGCCTCAAGGCTAAAGATGCGTATGTTACCTCTGAGGTCTAAGTTGCAATGCCTCACAACCTCTAATTACAATGCCTTTTTATATTATTCAGATCAGCACAGCTGTGCAAGTATTGTTAATTGGTGGCAGAGATGGGTAAGAGGCTGGTACACACCCAGATGGACTTACGCATAAAGGGAGTGCTACCAGCAAGCAGTTTTATCGGTCGCCCCCCATTACGTTATAATAGAAGAGCGTTAATTAACCATGTACGCTGTACGCCCCGCCCTGCTACACGCTCTTCACTGAGGATTTACCTATAGACTTAGCCATAGTTGAGTTAAAAGTTAGAGACGTATTTTCACACCTCAGATAGAAATTTATGCGTATATTGCATAATCAGCCTTCTTAAAATCCCTGTTAAAATTAAATTTTTCAAAAATGAGTCATATGGGATTTTAATGGACAAATGACAAATGCTTATATGGAAGTGGTTCAGTGCACTCGCATCGAAAAAATTCCATACTACTTTAGCTCAGCTGCTATGGAACCACATGAAACAAGTGTTTATATTATAGTGTATAATCAATTATTTCGAGTCTGGATGTTTGTCCATTTGCAAATTATGCGTTTAAAATGCTTCACGATGTAGAAGAAACTTGTGCGTATCTTAATTATTAAATAAAATAATTGTTAAATAACAAATTCGTGTTGTATTCGTGACACAATGGTGGATCTCATCATAGTCATTCCATTAATGACATCCAAATATAAGCCATAATTTCACTTAAAACAATTAAATTATTAGTCACTTACCTAAATCGGCTCCCATACCTTTATCTTTACCGTAGCTCTTCATAGGTTTTAGAAAGGCAGCATAATAATGATTAAATTTAAGTTCCATAGAGAAATTTGTTCATTGTGTAAAACAGCCACTGTGCTGCACCGAACAACAACTTCATCATTCATGCAACTTCATCGAACTTATTTTCAAATAAGTACTGTATAAACTAAAGCTAAAGTTTTAGTAGAATCAGAAGCCATTATAACTTCAACATAATACCTTAATGGAAAACAGCTAGTATTTTCATAACATGAATTCACTAATACTAGTTTTATTCATTCCGAGAGTATAGTCTAACTCCAAACAAGATTGCTTAACAATTTATTACTCCATGGTTTTCCTTTATTATTTTCTCTCAAAAATCCCTCTAAATATATTTATGATGCTGAGGTGATGCGAAAAGCTTTAATTTTTCCGAAATAACGTTGCCAATGCAAATCAACATTCAAATTTATAATTTCAAATTTGAACTTCTAACTTGACAATGAGATTGGGACGCCGAATACCTTATCCCCCACATCCCGTGAACATGGGTGCTGTAAAGTGCTCCAAACGTCGGGAGTATAAAATAAGAGAAGATTTTACGAATTAAAATGTCGCTTTAAATCGGACAAATTGATAGACTTCAAATGGCATTTAAAGATAAAGGCTCTAAAACAACTTTTAAAATAACTGTTTATGGTTTGTATTACAAATTTCTACTTACTACTATAGACTTACTTTGAGAAATTAAGAAATAAGTGGTAGCCTTTTGTTGACTGTGACCATAGGAAACATGCTAGCAGCGGAAAATTTAATTGAAGAGAATAGGCAAATTACGTATAAAGAGATTAAACACATAATGCGGATAGGATTGGGAAGCGTTCACGACATTTTACACAATCACGTACGCGATGAGTACGATTGTGAAAGGATCGAGAAGCTCAGGGAAGATTATGATCGCTCAATTTTTTTTTTTTCACTTTTTATCTACTGTTAATTTCTTAACAAGATTGAAATAGATTTAATGTCAATTTGTATACTACCAAATGTTTGCCGGAAGTGTCAGTGCTGTGAGCAGCATGCAACCGAACACTGGGCCACAAAGTCTACTGAAGTACCATGAAAAGCTCACTTAGCACATAAAACGAGTGACTTTGGTTTTTCCTATTTAGAGCCATGATCTTGCACAGTATGGTTTCATTTTTTCCATAAATTAAAAAAATGCTGTAAGGAATTATTAATTATTATAATTTTTTCCTTAAATTAAATATGTAGGTTTACTTATAATGTTTTTCTTAACCGCTGAGTACTTATAACATATTTTGGTGGAGCGTCGAGCCTAAGGTTGCCGAAGTCTAATTCCCCGGTCGAACCTTAAACCTATTACGCGAGCTATTAATCTAAGTGGACTGTATCTACAAAATGTTTCTACACTTATATAAACGGCGACTATAGCGTGCGGTACAATGCACTCGCTCTTCCCTAAAAACGAACTATTATTTGCCAAATCGATGAAAGGAATCCTGCTTGATTAGGGAGAAAACAAAATTGGAGCGGGTTAAAACACAGTTATATCAAGCAGGATATATTATTAGGTATATTGACTCACCGGGGTTCAGTCTTCTATTCTGTTGAGCACTATAGCTGCGACCTCTGGAACTTCTTCTGGACAGACACTCTGGGGCCCCAGAGGTACGTCGGGAGAGAAGCGGTGTGGTTTCAACGACGAGCGCGGCGGGAAGAGAGCGCGCGTCGGTCGCGCGTGCCTTTTTATTCCTTCGGTTGCGATGATTACGTGATATTCTAGAACCATCTTTTTAAATGCACCCATAAAGCCTGCTGTGCTTAGATCACCAACGAGTTCTATATGCACCGCTCGAGTAGTTAGACATACGAAAATGCAGACGTAAGCCTTTGTGGATCTTATACCACGCCCGCGAGTGAGCGTGACCTTAAACGGACCAGCAAAATCAGACCTGGCGTGCGTGAAGGGCTTTACTGATTGTATCACTCTGCGAGATCTAAGTTCCGCCATTTCCGGAAATGACGGCTTGGGGCGTGCCCGAAAGCAAGCTATACATCTGTGCACCCGATTGCGTATTAAACTACGTGCAGAAAGAATCCAATAATTCTGACGCAAGATCGACATCAGCAAGTCGGGGCCAGCGTGCGAATTCAATTTATGATGGTAATCCACTAATAAATTCATGATATGGTCTTTGCGCGGTAAAAACTATAGGGTGCCGTTGGTCGAAACTCAACTGCGAGTTGGACAAGCGTCCACCTACCCTTACAATCCCATCCTGTAAAAATGGCTTAAGGCGTTGAAAGGCGCGACTACAAGCTCTATTCGATTGTAATCTTGTAATTTCTTCAGAGAAGTGCGCACGTTGAAGTTCACGTAATACTAGCGACTCGGCATAGTTGTAATCGGACGCTAAGACATACGAATGTCGCGGTAAAATCTTCGCGAATCGACAAACGTAAATTACGCTACGCAATAATTTCGACCAAGAGGACAAGCGGTTCGCCAAAGCAATGATTGGAGCAACCTCGCTCGAAACGTTCGCCACTAGAGAGTGTCTTCTCTTCCGGCGGTTGTGACACTGACGAAGATTCGAAATCGGTTATTGGCCATTGCGAGGGATCGAAGTGAACCCAAGAAGGTCCGTGGAACCAAAGCGGGTGGTCCATTATTTGCATCGGGGTGAGTCCCCGGGATAGACAATCGGCAGGGTTTTCCGTACCGGACACGTGATAAAAGTTCCGCGTTTCTAACTCGTCTTGGATCTTGGCCACTCGGTTCGCGACAAATGTATCCCAATGGTGGGGTGAAGAATGAACCCAGCATAAGGCGACGGTGGAGTCGGAAAAGGCAAATATCCTTTCTATGTGAACTCTATCCCTACATGCGCTGATAACTGCGGTAATAAGCTTGGTGAGTACTAATATTGCGCAAAGCTCTAAGCGCGCCAGAGAGACAACCTTACGGGGGGAGACTCTCGACTTAGAACTAATGAGGCTAATCGAATTTCTACCATTATTCTGAACGTGGAAATATACAACGCCCCCGTAAGCCTTCTCGCTGGCGTCTGCAAATCCAACGACCGTTATGACGCTATTTCTATCGACGTTTATATGACGCGGTTTTTTAATTTCTCTTAGTAAAGGAAGTTCCTCTCTAAAATGCTGCCACAACCGAACAATGCTGTCAGGCGGCGAATCATTCCAATCGCATTCAAATAACCAAAGTTGTTTAATCAAAAGCTTAGCGTATAATACCACCGGAGCTACTAAACCCATGACATCCCATAATCTAGCAACGCATGACAGTATTGTGCGCTTTGTGCATTTCTCTACGGGCAGATTTACCTTAAGGCTAAACACGTCGGACTCTGGTGACCAACATAGACCGAGCACCTTGTGTGGTTCAGAATCGTCGAATTCCTTTATCGCCGAAAGACGGTGTGATAGTGGGATTGTATCTAAAACCATACGCGAATTACTAGTCCACTTGACAAGATCAAATTGACCCGATTTCATGAGCTTTATAACCTCGGCGGTGGTTAGGGTAGCCTCCTCCACGCTATCGACCGAGTATACAAAATCATCCATATATAAACCGCTCTCAATTTCCCTCTTAGCTTTAGGGTAAGAGGGACCTTCATCGTGGGCGAGCTGTTTCACCGTGCGTAACGCATGAAATGGGCTCGACTTTAAACCAAAACAAACGCGGTTAAATTCAAACACCATTAGAGGTTCCTTTGGGTTGAAACGATATAAAATGCGTTGGAATCTACGGTCGCATTCACGGACCCCTATGCAAAGAAACATTTGGCGAATATCGGCGGATAGTGCTATACTAAACAAAAGAAAATTGGCTATTATATTAAATAAACTGCCCTGTAAATTTTGCCCACTATAGAGGATATCGTTAAGCGACAGGTGAGTGCTAGTTTTAGCACTAGCGTCGAGCACTACACGTAACTTAGATGTAAGTTTGTCCTCCCTAATGACCCCGTGGTGTGGTGTGGTATGAAATACGACGGTGTGTCTTCGTAGTTACCTAATTTCGAAGCCACGAGTGATATGTAACCTTCTCTTATATATTCGTTAATGACGCCGTCATAAGCTTCCTTTAACTGGGGTGAAGCGAGCATCCTACGCTCCAAGCTGTAGAAACGTTTTTCCGCCATTTGACGCGAATCGCCGAGAGATAAAACATCTCCTTTAAAGGGCAGCGCTACACTATATCTACCGTCGCGATCACGAACGGTCGTGCGGACGTAAATTTCCTCGCATAATCTGTCATCTGAGCTAGCTATGGGTGGGACGTTCACCTCCTTCATCTCCCAAAATTTGCGGACTAATGACTCGAGCGGTTCGACAGCCATACCACAATAAGAGGTTGCCGAAATACTATCTATGATGGGGGCGGAGCCAACGATAACATAGCCCAATACGGTTTCCAGTGCGTAAGGCGCGGTATGCGAGGAGTTGCCCCTGACCTTATTGTTTAACAAAAGATGAGGGAAAAGCGATGCTCCAATGAGCATGTCTATGTTTCCAGGAACGGCGTAAGTGTCGTCCGCTAGAGTCAAATTTTTAAATTCAATCATTGCCGAGGTGTCGACCGAAACGGTTGGCAACCGTTCAGTGACCCTATCCACTACTAGTGCATTTATATCAAAGTTAACATTACTATCCATCCGAGAATAAAATTTTAAATTTATATATCCCTGGGTAGCTTTACTAGTACCTCCGTTGCCTTTGACTACAGGACATGAAAGTGACCTATTTATTACTAAGCCTAAGCGCTGACAACATTGTCGCGTTATAAAGCTATTTTGGGCTCCGCTGTCCAGCAGTGCATGGACGCTTTGTTTGTTTCCACACGAATCCCTAACCAAAATACGCGCCGTACCCAGTAACACTGTTGAAGGAGGTTGTGCTCCCATATTCGCCAATGAGCACAGAGCGACATCACCAGGTCGACCGCTAGAATCGTTGACTTTAGTAGGAGTGAATTCCTTATCCGCTTTACTTGACGCTGCTATGTTGCTATTTTCAAAATGTAATAGCGTGTGATGTTTCCTGGCGTACTTGCTACATACGGAACTCGAATTGCATTTTGCAACTAAATGCTTATGCTATCACTTAAGCAGTTCAGACATAGGTTATTTGTCTTTACTAAATTATAACGTTCGCTTGGTGAATATTTACGAAAAGTCGCACAATTATATAAATTACCGTGTTTATCTTTACATACGATACAAGCATGCTGAAGTGATGCTGACGTAGCGGTTACGTAAGTTAACGACCCTGCTATTTTAGATGATTGAGTCTGTCTACGGTCGACGCACCTTTTAATCTCCTGTTTAACGTTCGGAGAGCGCTGCATCACCTTTATTTGATCTCGCACGAACGATGCTAATGAATGAAAGGAAGGCATCTCCAAGCTACGATGCTCCATTTCAAACGCACGCACGGTGTCGGGGTCTAATTTCTTTAGTGCAATATGGAGAAACACCACGTCCATAAGGTCATTAAATTTCAAATTCTTAAGTGCAGCCACCGATGCCACAAATTTATCTAAAAACTGCTCTAAGCCGTTGATGTTCGCGGATGATATAGGTTTAAGATCGAATATCTGGTTCAAATATGCGGAAGCTAACATTCTCCTATCTTCATATTTAGTTTTAAGCGTTTCGAATATTAACAAGTAATTGTTTGCTGTAGGTGTAAAACCCGAGCAAATTGACTGTGCTCTGCCACTAAGTTTACTAATTAAATAATATAATTTTTCAGCGTCCGATAACGATGGGTTATTGTGTATATTGTTTTGAAAACTACTGAAGAAGAAGGGCCATGTCTTAATATCACCATTGAACACCGGAATATCTATTGGCGGCAACCTAATTGAGTCACGTGGACGTACATGTATTTCCGGCTTTGCTTCGTTTTGAGATTGTAAGAGTTTCTCCGTTCTTTTCACTCGACACAACATATCTTCAAATGCTAGAAGCGGTTGGTAGTTCACTATATATTTCGGGTCGATTTGTAATTCCAAATGATTAATTTGGTCTAATATTCTTTCGTAATCCGTCCGCAAAGAATCTACCGTTTCAATTTCATTCCAAAAAGTTTCCCGCACTGCTTCTACATTGATGTTCTTTATGTGATCACTAATACTTTGTATACGTGAAAAAAGTATGTCCCTCTTGGCATAAAGCGTTTTAATTTTAATTTCATTTCCACTAACTGCCTATTTAAATTATTGTAATAAAGTTATATTAATCACAATTAATCTCACAACGCACAAATAATGAAGGGTGGACACTCGTATGCTGTATTACGTAATTAAATCGAACACCTGTTACAGCGAGTCGAGGTGACGCGTGTCGCTCGCTAATCTCAATATATTTTTAACAAAATTGTCGGGTAAGCGTACAAAACGATTACTATTACACTGTTTCAATTATTTAAGCGACTAATAAGCTTTAAATTTAAACCAAATACAAACACTATTTAAATGAATAATTCTGTTTGCGAGTACCTAACCAAATTTTAAATTTAAACGAACACTATTTAAGACTATTCCATAAACTAGAGTGCATTATCTAAATAATTAATCTAATAATTCGACCAGAAAATGGTTGAACGACTACTAAACACCAGTCCAAATCCTGCCGAAGTGACCATAAAATGGTGGAGCGTCGAGCCTAAGGTTGCCGAAGTCTAATTCCCCGGTCGAACCTTAAACCTATTACGCGAGCTATTAATCTAAGTGGACTGTATCTACAAAATGTTTTTACACTTATATAAACGGCGACTATAGCGTGCGGTACAATGCACTCGCTCTCCCCTAAAAACGAACTATTATTTGCCAAATCGATGAAAGGAATCCTGCTTGATTAGGAGAAAACAAAATTGGAGCGGGTTAAAACACAATTATATCAAGCAGGATATATTTAGGAATATTGACTCACCGGGGTTCAGTCGTCTATGCTGTTGAGCACTATAGCTGCGACCTCTGGAACTTCTTCTGGACAGACACTCTGGGGCCCCAGAGGTACGTCGGGAGAGAAGCGGTGTGGTTTCAACGACGAGCGCGGCGGGAAGAGAGCGCGCGTCGGTCGCGCGTGCCTTTTTATTCCTTCGGTTGCGATGATTACGTGATATTCTAGAATCATCTTCTTTCCCCTCCCACCCCACCACCCCCATGTGTCGATAGGAGGGTAGGAATGATATCGTTTTGGAAAGGGATAACCGATTTGGCAGCCTACCGTCAAAATAAATAAATACGAATGGTTTTCCGCGCAACCATAGTTAATCAAATTTTAAGGAGCTATTAACAATTTCTTTGGTTTCGGCAAACTTCCTTTCTTTGGTTCCCTTTTGCAGTTCCAAAAAGTTTTAAAATTTATATTGTCGTTAAATTGAAAAATTACGTTACCATTATGAGATGTTTTATATTATTCCTATCTGTTCCTACCCGTTCTTTTCTAAACATCATATAATTTTTATTTTACTATAATAATAAATTAACTACTATAATTTTATATAGATGGCGCTATAAGTATTTTCAAGCACAATAAGGTTTAATTTAAAGCGAGACATGTAAGACAAATACGTAAATAACTATTTTTCTTGCCGTTTCCAACGCAATGTTTGCATTGAACCAGTAAATATAAGTTTCTTACCTTTATACGAAAACTGTTACAGCATTTTAAATTCCACTGCTGAACATATGCTTCCCCATTTATTGCCTCATATTAGGCAAAGTTTCCAGGATCTATCATACACGTTTTACCCGATTACGGAACTATATTATAATATACAGCTAATATGGTCCACGTCTGGGTAGTATTCAATGAAATGTACTTATATATATAAAGGATATCATTGTAGGCATTCTCATACTTCTTGAAGTGGGGAAGTGTCTATACTGCCGTCTAGACGCATTTTTTCTCTTTGCTTTAAAATTTGGAATTTTATTGGTAATAAAGTGCATATTATTAATTAATGTTTTTATTTGCTAAGTTAATGTTATTTTTTATAAAATTATCTTATTTTATATCAGAAGCTTTCTCATTTCGCTTGCAAATCGCGTTTATAAAGTTTTATTTATATTGCACAACAAACAAAATAAAATTTAATTTGCCGTAAAGTCAGTTTTGTTATTTACCGACAGATGTCACTGTCCACTACCACCATCCATCACTCCAAATCTACCAATCTCTACCAATCAAATCTATCCACCATCTACTACAAATTATTTATATACTGAGTCATAAATAATATACCATAATGAGTGAATAACTCATATATCGGGGTACAAGCTCAACCTAAACCGCTTGAAGTAGAAATCTAAAATTTGGACAGTATGTAGCTACCTTTTATGAAGTAGAAATCCACTATGAAATAATTTTGGAAAATTCGATCCCTAAGATGGTGAAACAAGGCTGATACAATTCATTATTTTATTTAAAAAAAACTATTTTACAGAGTGATACACTCGATACTTACTGAGAGCACTGTATTAAAAATTAAACGAATACAAAATAATCCGTTACGGTAGATATGGGAGATAAAATATTTTGGTATTTCTTAAAACAACCCCTTACTAGGAGAGGGAGAAGGGGGTGGATAATGTTCAATTTTTAAGGAGAAAAAATATGCTTTAAAGTAATCTAATAATGAAATTTGGCTCTTATGGTTTTAAAACAGGGGTGCAAATTTCGGATGAAAAATATTGTATTAAGCTCAAACCGCTGCACGAAGAGTCGAGAAATTAGGACAATAACTTCCTTTTATTAAGTAATCATCCACTAAGAAAGATTTTTTGGTAAATTTAAATCGTTAGATAATAAAATAAGATTTTAAAGAATCTTTTTTTGCGGGGTGATTTCAAATTTGTTACTTTAAAATTAGTATGAAAACTTAAAGATTAAAATAATGCAATTTGTTTTTTTTTCATTTTCCTAATATCTCACCATAAAGTGTTAAAACAGGATACGTGGTTTGCGCGTGACCGATAAGAAAACAATTGTTTTTCTCTTATTGAATAAATGAGAAGTTAATATTGTTTAAAATATTTTTAACTAACGCGAAGCAATTAGTTTTATATAATGGGTATAAGTCGGACGCTCGTACCTTTAACAGAGGGGTATGCCTTGAGATGCCGCCTTATTTGGTTTAATACTCAAATATATATATATATATATATATATATATATATATATATATATATATATATATATATATATATATATATATAATGAATATTAACCTAAATTTGAGTAAACGGTATTGATAGGAATGATTTGTGACGACGTAGTAATGCTAAATGTAAAAACAAGTTATAAAAATTTGTAATGTACATAATTTGCAAATACAAAAATAACTTATATTCGATTAAACTCTTTACTACGGCAAATAAAAATGACTCTTCAAAAAACATAATGCGTTTAATGCAAATAATATGAGCAGGTATATTGTTTGTCTAACCATCAATCTATTTTGTGCTGTAGGTGTTCCAAAACTAATTGGAATAAATCATTAAACCATTGAAAAAATATGAGTATACTATGGATTGACTTCTTGTGTACAAAAAATGAGGTTGCGGCCACGAGTCAAGAGGAAGATATAAAACAAATTATTGGAGAAATGATAGATTGTTACTTTTAGAAATAATGAAGTTTAAAGTAGGTCAAGATATTTTAAATTATATAATATTTTAATGCCTTTTGTTTTTACTCAACTTAAATGGAATACCTGTTAGTCCGTAATTATACAAGTTTTCTATTTTACCCTTTAAACCGAAACACAGCAGTGCAGTGCTGCAACTACATACGGCAGTAAATGGTAAAGGTTGGTACCTACCCAGATAGACTCACGGGTAGAAACGGAGTGTTACCACCTGGTATGTTTATATGTTGATATTGGATTATCCTTCAATCTTTAACTAACCTATAATCAAAATAGTTTTTTTTCATACGTACATCAAAAAGCCGTGTAGTGGCGGTTGAGGATATCCACTACCCCATATCTTCCCGAGGGTGTCGTAAGAGGCGACAAAGGGACACAAAAAGGAGATGGGCAGCAGCATCTTTCTAAAAACAACAATAAAATAATAAAAAACTGCGGTTGCCAACCCGCTCGCCAAGCGTGGCAACTATGGCAAATATCCCCCCCATGAGCAACGACACAAATAAACGGCCCCCAGTCCCCGGCGGCGCCGCTATTCCTGGCTACGGTGGCGACCATGGTAAGGGCGTGGCAGGGGGTGCTAAGAATCTCCGGTGGAGGTTCGGTTGCCACCTACGACGACTCTACCTGGCAACGTATAACGCACGCACCCTAAGGACTGACGAGAAGATACTCGAGCTGGAAGTAGAGGTAGAAAAGTTGCGCTGGCATATTATTGGATTATCTGAGGTCCGAAGAGAGGGGGAGGACACGGTAATCCTCGAGTCCGGCAAATTGTTCTATCACCGGGAGGGCGACCATCTGTCCCAAGGAGGTGTCGGATTTATCGTCCACAAGTCTCTCGTCAACAACGTTGTAAAGATTGGGAGTGTGTCGACGAGGGTCGCGTACCTGATACTCAGAATCACCAAACGGTATTCGCTGAAGGTCATACAGGTCTACGCACCAACCTCGGCACATCTCGATGAGGAGGTGGAGGAAATGTATGAAGATATTTCAAGAACCATGCATTCCTCCAAAACCCACTACACGGTGTTGATGAGAGACTTCAACGCAAAACTAGGCACAAGAAAAAGGCGGTGAGCTGAAGTTAGGGAATTTTGGAGTATGGCAACGGAACCGTAGGGGCCAGCAGCTGGCTGACTTTATGGAGAAAGAGGGACTCTTTATGATGAACTCTTTCTTCCAGAAGCGGCTCCACAGGAAGTGGACCTGGTCGAGCCCCGACGGTTCGACAAAAAATGAGATTGAATTCATATGACGACCAGACGCCAACTGTTCAGTGATGTCTCAGTGATCGCAAGGGTGAAAACCGGCAGCGATCACCGAATGGTTAGAGGCACACTGAACCTAAACGTTAAGTTGGAGAAGTCTCGTCACACTCTTAATCTCATGGCTGTTAGACGGGAGATGAGGCTGCAATCGTCAACAGATTTGACAGCATACAGACAACTGAACAGACAGATCTCCAAACGCATGCGGCGAGACTTACGCAACTTTAATACTGCTCGAATTAAAGAAGCGATCGAGCGGAACCAGGGCTCCAAAGTCTTTGCCCGAGATCTGTCTGCCAGAAAGAGCCAACTGTCAAAGCTGAAGACTGAGTGTGGCAGCATCGTTTCTGGGACACCTGAGATTTTGAGTGAGATTGAGAGGTTCTATGGGCAGCTGTACACATCATCGTTGGAGCTACACGCAAGTGTGAGTAACGATACAAGAGCAAGTCTTACCCGACACTATTCCGATGATATCCCGGACGTCAGTCTGAGCGAGATTAGAATGGCTCTCCAGCACCTTAAAAACGGCAGGGACCCAGGCGAGGATGGAATTACAGCGGAGCTTCTGAAAGCGGGTGGAACACCGGTACTTGAAGTCCTTCAGAAGCTCTTTAATTCCGTCCTCCATGGTGGCACTACTCCGGAGGCGTGGAGCAGAAGTGCGGTGGTCTTGTTCTTTAAGAAAGGCGACAATGCTCTCTTGAAGAACTACAGACCGATTTCCCTTCTGAGCCGCGTCTACGTGCTGTTTTCGAGAGTCTTTACGAATCGTCTCGCACGCAGACTCGACGAACTTCCAGCCTCCCGAACAAGCCGGTTTGCGAAAAGGCTTCAGTACCATAAACCAAATACATACCCTGCGGCAGATTGTACAGAAGACCGAAGAGTACAATCTGCCACTTTGCCTGGCGTATGTGGACTATGAGAAAGCCTTTGATTCCGTCGAAATTTGGGCGGTGCTACAGTCCCTTCAGCAGTGCCAAGTTGACTGTCGGTATATCGAGGCGCTGAAGTGTTTGTACAGTAGGGCTACGATGGCTATCCGAGTACAGAACCAGAGTTCGAAACCTATCCAACTGCAGAAAGGTGTAAGACAGGGTGACGTTATATCCCCGAAACTCTTCACCGCTGCGTTGGAAGACGTTTTCAAGCTACTGGACTGGAAAAGATACGGTATTAACATCAATGGCGAGTACATCACTCACCTTCGATTTGCCGACGATATAGTCCTTATGGCAGAATCGCTGGAGGACCTTAGCACTATGCTCAATGACCTCAATGGTGTCTCCCAATGGATAGGTCTTAAGATGAACATGGACAAAACAAAGATTATGTTCAATGTCCATGTCACACCTATGCCGGTAGTTGTGGGGAGCACTATGCTCGAAGTTGTTGACGAGTACGTTTACCTGGGACAAATAGTCCGACTAGGTAAGTCCAACTTCGACCGAGAGGTCAATCGACGGGTTCAACTCGGCTGGGCAGCGTTCGGGAAATTACGACACATCTTCTCGTCAGGTATACCTCAATCTCTGAAAACTAAAGTGTACCAGTGCGTGTTGCCAGTGATGACTTACGGATCAGAGACGTGGTCCTTCACTGATCGCCGCTTGAGGACGCTCAAGGTCGCTCAGCGAGCTATGGAGAGGGCTATGCTCGGAGTTTCTCTGCGTGATAGACTCAGAAATGAGGATATCCGCAGTAAAACCAGAGTGACCGACATAGCCCAACGGATTAGTAAGCTGAAGTGGCAATGGGCCGGCCATATAGCTCGAAGAACCGATAACCAATGGGGAAGAAAGGTTCTCGAGTGGCAGCCTCGTACCGGTATGCGTAGTGTAGGGCGACCCCCCACTAGATGGAGTGACGTCCTGGTAAGACATGCAGGAAGTCGATGGATGCAGGTGGCTCAGGACCGTGCTTTGTGGTATTACTTGGGGGAGGCCTATGTTCAGCAGTGGACTTGTGAAGGGCTGTAATGTTGATGATGATGATGATGACTTTAAAAATAGTGAATTTTGAAGCTATTTGGAAAGTTTTCAAATAATATAAAACAGAAAATAAGGGCACTGCTTCGAGGAGCTTTTAGGGCCTTAAAATACTAGCGGGTTGCGAGCAGATTCAGAGTGGAGCGGGCGCGCAGCGATTACGTCGCGAACACGCCGCAACTGCACAGCGACGATGTTGCGAACGCGCAGATATGCAACGTTTTTGCCAAGTGTTCGCAGCTAGTTTACGACGTACGGTACACTCGGTAACGAAATGGATTACGACGAGCAAACAATGCTGTTGGCTTTTCTTCCTCTGTTGATTTTAGAAAATGCTGATTTTCCTAACTGCGTAAGTGCAGTGGACGACAAACATATTAGGATGATAAAGCTGTGTCATACCGGCTCACCATATTTTAACTACAAAAGTATTTTTCCATGAATTTGCTGGCCGTGTGGCGTGTGACTCTAACTACAAGTATATATTTGTTGTTGTCAGTTCCTATGGAAAAACGTTTCAACTATATTTGACACAGGCCAATCGAGAAGTGACATCTGAAGAAAATCGTTTAAATTGGCATTTGTACAAGAGTGTACTAAATGGCGGCCACGCTGCTATTCACGGCGATCTTTTTGCGCCTCCGCGACGTATTCGCTGCGTGCTCGCGGAAGCCGCTCGCAAACTGCTAGTATGATAACATCCTAAATTGAAATATTTTATAATATTCCCTTTACCCGTAAATCTAACCTTTTTATTCCAAAATTTAAATTTTGTACCCCACACCTGTTTTACGTCTTAGCCAATTTTATTGCAACGGCAAAACTTTAGCGACAAATATACGACAGACAAAGAAGTGTCGCTACTTATCGAATTCGGTACGGAGCAATGAAAAAGGTGAAATTCTTTAAATTGTGATTGATCTTTTAGCAAGTGATTGGTTTTTATGGTAATGTATAAGAGGAGGTTTTACTAAATAGAGGACTTGTCGACCTGTCGTATTTATAAAGAAGCGCTAATGCAGCTATTAGCATCATAAAATTAAAAAAAAATCATATATTAATTCATTGCAGCTTATCAAAACTCCAGTGCTGAACATGTGCCGCCCGTATATATTACGTCATAAGGGTGATTATGTCAGAGATGACACGCTGGGCAGACAGGTTGGCCACCGAAGCTTTTTGCCTTAGAAAACATATAAAGCACAGATTTGCCAGGAGGCGTATTACATGTAGGTGTAAATTTGTCATCATTAATATGGCTGCACACCGCTGAACTTCACAAGTCCACTGCTGCATAGGTCTCCCCCAAGGAATGACACAAAGCACAGTACTGAACCACCTGCGTCCGTCGTCTTCCAACATTTCACTCCATCTAGAGCAGATAAATGTCGAGTTATGTCAGACTCGTACCGACAAAAACTCTATGGTTTTGCACTTAAGCCGCATATTGACAGATGGATGTCCCACACCTTCTTAGGTAGGGTTTGTTTCCCCGCGGCCGCTTTCTTCCGAATCTGATACTGGGTAGCCCAAATAGCATACAAAAAAAAAACAAGTGAATATAATATATTACCCGTTTAAAATATTAAACAATACTAGGAACCTTTAGTCATAACAGACCATTGTTGTCGAGTCAAATTCATTAATAACTGCGGTTTTTTTAATGATTTGACTTAAATGGACAGTTCGCACATTGACCAAATTAACTAAGACTATTTATTTATTGTTAGTACCTCGAAAATAACACATTCCACCAACGTCAAATTTATAGCGCTTATTTAAAGGGTTTTTAAAAGAATTTCATCGTTTTTGTAGTCCTTTTTACATGAATACTTAAAAAATTGGTTGATTATCTGACCTTATTATTGTTTCTGTATCTTACTTTTGATAGTAGTCACGGGTAGTTTGAATTTCATACCCGGTGGTATAACGGAAAATTAAGAAAATGAGCCTTCTTTAACATGCTGTTATTACATGTACCTGTATGTATGTTTGTATTTTTTTAAAGAATAATGGTGACAAGCACGCATACATTCCGCCTGATGGTAAGTTTATACTGTGGCCTAAAGACATTTACATCAAACCTCCGTTAAGAATACCAAAATACAGAAACGTTGTCACTCTTTAGCACTACAATTTAATGTATGAATGTTATGGAACATTCTTGTTTCGCAATCATCCACATTCAGGCCGTCTGAATGACTTGAAATTTCACAGACGCATTAAAAACTGAAGACAATATAATAATTTCACAAATATGACCTAGAATTTTCACTAGGGTTTTGTGATAACAACTTAGAAGACTTGTAGCGGTGACCTAAGAAAATTCACTAGTAGTATATTTATCCCGAGGATATCGTAAAAGAGAGAACAAAAAAAATAGAATTGAAGATGGGCAACAGCCAACCTATTCGTACTGCAGCCATATTACGCTACAGTGTAGCTCCACCACGTAAAGATTTTTATTTATGATAATTGACAAACTTAGCTAATAAAGAGTAAACCTAACAATTATTAAAGTAATGATGATAATTATGAAAGTAAATGGATCCACTAGTTGGTGTTTTCTTTTTTCGTTATTCAGATAAAATTTATTTTATATTCAAATTCAATTGGAATGTATAACACAGGTTTTTATATCGATGGACGCATGTCAAGTTCGTTCACTATTACTTTTCTATTCGTTGATGATAGCGAAATCAACTGCACTTTTCTTTAAAAAACAATGTAATTTTTTAGATTTTATTCATTTTTATAATTTATGTCTTGTGTAAATTTAACTTTAAATGCTGTCATTTATCACAACAGCAGCAGTTAACCTAAATAGGTACCATAAACGACTTCACAAATCCGCATCATTTATTTAACTAAATACACGATGAGGCCTGTATTGATGTAGTGGCGGTTGAGAATATCCACTATCCCATATCTACCCGTGGGTGCCGTGAGAAGCGACAGAGGGAGACAGGCAGGATATGGGCGGCAGCATTCCTAATAACATCAATAATATAATAAAAAACTGCGGTTGCCAACCCGCTCGCCAAGCGTGGCAACTATGGCAAATATCCCCCATGAGCAACGACACGAACAAACGATCCTAGTCCCCAGCGGCCCTGCTATTCCTGGCTACGGTGGCGACCATGGTAACGATGGGGCAGAGGGTGCTAAGAATCTCCGGTGGAGGTTCGGTTGCCACCTAAGACGACTCGACCTGGCAACCTATTACGCACGCACCCTGAGGACTGACGAGAAATGATGACGAGAAATGATGACGAGAAATGATGATGATCTGACGAGAAGATACTCGAGCTGGAAGTAGAGGTAGACAAGTTGCGCTGGCATATTATTGGATTATCTGAGGTCCGAAGAGAGGGGGAGGACACGGTAATCCTCGAGTCCGGCAAATTGTTCTATCACCGGGAGGGCGACCATCTGTCCCAAGGAGGTGTCGGATTTATCGTCCACAAGTCTCTCGTCAACAACGTTGTAAAGATTGGGAGTGTGTCGACGAGGGTCGCGTACCTGATACTCAGAATCACCAAACGGTATTCGCTGAAGGTCATACAGGTTTACGCACCAACCTCGGCACATCCCGATGAGGAGGTGGAGGAAATGTATGAGGATATTACTCCAAAACCCACTACACGGTGTTGATGGGAGACTTCAACGCAAAACGAGGCACAAGAGAAAGCAGTGAGCTGAAGTTAGGGAAATTTAGAGTAGGTCAACGGAACCGTAGGCGCCAGTGGCCGAATTTACGGAGAAAGAGGGACTCTTTATGTTGAGCTCTTTCTTCCAGAAGCGGCCCCACAGGAAGTGGACCTGGTCGAGCCCCGACGGTTTGACGAAAAATGAGATTGACTTCATTATGATGACCAGACGCCAACTGTTCAGTGATGTCTCAGTGATCGCGAGAGTGAAAACTGGCAACAATCACCGAATGATTAGAGGCACACTAAACTTAAACGTTAAGTTGGAGAGGTCTCGTCTAATGAAGTCAACGATCCGTCCCCCTCGTGCTCTGATCCAGAATCCCGAAACCTTTCAGCTCGAGTTACGTAACCGCTTTCAGTGCCTAGAAGATTACAATGCAGTGGACGATATGAATGACAAGCTCGTGGAAACTGTCCATGCGGTCGGAGCTAAGTTCTGCAAGACCCGCCGCGGAAGAACACAAAAAGGCGATGAAGCTGCAGTCGTCAGCAGATTTGACAGCATACAGACAACTGAACAGACAGATCTCCAAATGCATGCGGCAGGACTTACGCAACTTCAATACAGCTCATATTGAAGAAGCGATGGAGCGGAACCAGGGCTCCAAAGTCTTTGCCAGAGATCTGTCTGCCAATAAGAGCCAACTATCAAAGCTGAAGACTGATTGCGGCAGCATCGTTTCCGGGACACCTGAGATTCTGAGTGAGATTGAGAGGTTCTATGGGCAGGGCTGTACATATCATCGTTGGAGCCACACGCAAGTGTGAATAACGATCCAAGAGCAAGTCTTATCCGACACTATTCCGATAATATCCCGGACGTCAGTCTGAGCGAGATCAGAATGGCTCTCCAGCACCTTAAAAAGGCAAGTCCCCATGCGAGACGATGGCTATCCGAGTACAGAACCATTTACCACCGATATTTCCCCGAAACTCTTCACCGCTGCATTTGAAAACGTTTTTGAGCTACTGGACTGGAAAGGATATGGTATTAACATCAATGGCGAGTACATCACTCACCTTCGATATATCGTCGGAAAATCGACATCGACATCGAAATCGACATCGTCACATCGAAATTGACGTTATTATGGCAGAATCGCTGGAGGACTTAAGCACTGTGCTCAGTGATGAGGTCATAGTACCTCCCAACAGATAGGTCTTAAGATGAACATGGAGAAAACAAAGATCATGTTTAATGTCCACGTCACACCTATGCCCGTAGTTGTTGGAAGCACTAAACTCGAAGTTGTTGACAAGTACGTTTACCTGGGAGAAATAGTCCGACTAGGTAAGTCCAACTTCGATCGAGAGGTCAATCAACGGATTCAACTCGGCTGGACAGCGTTCGGGAAATTACGACACATCTTCTCGACAGGTATACCTCAAAATCTGAAAACTAAGTTGTACAACCAGTTCGTGTTACTAGTGATGACCTACGGAACCGAGACGTGGTCCTTCACTGCTGGCCGTATGAGGACGCTCAAAGTTGCTCAGAGAGCTATGGAAAGGGATATGCTCGGGGTTTCTTTACGTGATAAACTTAGAAATGAGGATATCTGCAGTAGAACCAGAGTGACCGACATAGCCCAACGGATTAGTAGGCTGAAGTGGCAATGGGCCGGCCATATAGCTCGAAGAACCGACAACCGTTGGGGAAGAAAGTTTCTCGAGAGGCAGCCTCGTACCGGTAGGTGATGTGTAGGGCGACCCCCCACTAAATGGAGTGACGACCTGGTAAGACTTGCAGAAAATCGATGGACGCAGGTGGCTCAGGACCGTGCTTTGTGGCAAACCTTGGGGGAGACCTATGTTCAGCAGTGGACTTGTGACATGGATGAATACATGATGTAGATGGACTTTTTGCCTGAGGCATACTCTACGAGTCAACTTTGTATAGATATTGTAAACCTTTTGCAACCTTTTTGTAAATTTTGTATTGTTGTTGTATTGGGTATAGCAGAAATAAAAATATTTATTTTCATTTTATTTCTTGATTTCAAACAATGTTTTCTTTTTTGTATAAATAAAATTGTTAAATTTTTACACTTTTATGCTTAGTCGGGCTATGATTTATTTTATTGACATTTAAATTAAATATTATTAATATAATTGTTACATGTGTGAAATTTAAAGTCAAAATTCAACGTTTTCAGTGCAATTAACAATGCCAGCGAAATGTATTTATCAAAATAGTGATAATAGTTTAACTAATGTGTTACCGTCACCGCACGTGGAGTTAATGTGTAATGTAAAAGCCAGCTGGTGGCTTCTATTTTGTTTGCTACCAATTATTATGGTTTTATATGAATAGATCTGAATACTAAGTATTACGTTTAAATAAACATATACTGAATTCAACAGCAACTCTGGGATAACTGTTAAATTTATTAAGAAATGTATATTTACCAAGGTCATCATCATCTTTACAGGTCAGCACAAGCCTACAGCTTAACAATTGCTTCCCCCATTAATATAAAACAAAGCCTGATCTTGAGGTGCCTATATCTATTGCTGTCCCGATATGTTAGGGTACTTCTACCCTACATTTGTTGGTACAAGGTTGCCACGCGAAAACCATTCTTCTAATATTCGCATCCTTATAACTTTCATAAACAGCAAGTTGTAGGAGATGATGCTTTCTTACATCAACTGTTGTGTATATGTACATATTACGTAATTATTTAATTATTATTTAATTACTCTTTTTGGAAACAGATCTAACGTTTTGGAAGTATTTTTGTCTTTCGGTAATGCTTTACTTTCAAAGTTCATCCAGATGTATCTTTCTATTAAAAATAATATTTATCTAATGACAAACAAAGCTTGGTCGTACTCTTTATTATATGACATAATTATTTTGAGTAACTGCCTAGAAACCCGAGATAACTTACAACTTTTACTTAGATCAACATTTTGGTATGAAGTAAATCATCATTATCATCATCATTATAGCCCATCACAAGAAAATAGCTAAATATAGGCCTTCACCCAAGAAATGCCTGAAAACACGATCTAGAATCATCTGCATCCATTGAATTCCTGCACGTCTTACCCGGTCATCATTCCATCTAAAGGCAACGCTACACTTTGTTTACCTGGTTGCCTGTGTCCAGTAGTAAACATATATATCTTTTTATGGGATAAGGTGACAAACGAGCACACCGTCCTCCTGATAGTAACTGGATACTGTGGCCCATAGACATCTACATCTATCTTCAATAATGAATCAGTCTAAGATGGAATGCCTCGCTTCCAGTTGAAGGGGTCTTCGGTTTTTTACACACACTGTACAAAACAATTAATGCTGCAGATTAACCTGCTATTTTACGATGATATCCTATGAAAGCGTGGTCCTTCTTCAGTTGAGCCGGACCCGTACGTGCTACAAATATAAAATACCTGCAGCATGGCTCTTCTACTATAAAAATATATGTATATAGGCTTTTTACTTGGATAAACTAAGACCCCGTGAAGAAACTGTGCTTGATCCATTGAAGCGAGCAATGAAGCAGTACGTACGTCGTTAATAACAACGTACGCTCTTAGTATTATCCATTGCACGCTTAAACATAACGCGTTTGGTCTACGATATTGATATAGATTTTAGAATTGAAAATATTATTTCAACATATATTCGTAGTAATTACATATATGAAGTTGTCGACACTCAAGAACATTTTTTTAAGAACTCCGCAGTAGAATCAGAGTAACTAGGATATTACAACAAACCAGTAGATTAGTTATAGTAGGTAGATAATAAGTATAATTGTAAAGTAGCAATGAATCGGTTATATTATTTATTTTATTCAGAACACAAACAACTTTTATGGATTCTACTTATTACATTATAATAAAGATAAATATCTAATACAAACATGTGTCTGACAAAAAAACAATGATGTGTCTTACCTGGATTGAAGAGCACCTCCCACCTTCCCTCAATTGCAACTCTAAGCTCCGCTAAGATACTTAGCCGTCAGCCGCCGTAGAGTCTACATCTCCTGAAGATACCTCGTGTAGAGGCGAAACACGTGTTGTATTATCGTCAATGGTGTGTCTTTTCTATAATAGTGGTGTTGGAAGTAGTGTTGCCGGGAGTAGTGGTGTTGGGAGTAGTGGTGCTGGGACTAGTGGTGGCGGGATTAGTGCACGCAATTGAGGGAGGGTGGGAGGTGTTCTTCAATCCAGGTAAGACACATCATTGTTTTTAATTAATGCGGATGGTTACTAATTAGATATTTATCTTTATTATAATGAATTTCCGCAAAGTATCGCCTGATTATATCAATTATCTTATTACAATATTTTAAATCTACATATCTATAAAAAGGTATTCATACATGGAAATTAAAATGTATGTAGAACACAAACTATAAATACAATTTTGAAATAATTTCCTTATTCGCTAAACCTTATAACGAACGTTCTATCTTCATCAATTAAGATAATCAAGATTTAAATCACAATGTTCAAGTTTATGTACTTCGAATACTACCGGCGCTTCAAAGTTTCTGACTATATTAATTTCTCCAACGTGCACTCGCTATCGTCCAGTCTAGGTTAAAGTTGACTTAGTGAGTTTTTGTTATTTGTTCCTGTAAACTGTTCACGACTCTATACACTTCGTAATAATTTAATGTATTATTTTCTACCAAAACCAAATGTATACATATACATCAGCTTATCGTTTGCTTGTTTACCATCACAGCTCGTTAATAGTCCACTGCTGAACTAAGGAAAAAAAACCGCGTAGATTGCTTTATAGGCATTTGCAGTTATTTTTTGCTGTTATTAGCTGTTTTTAGCTGTTATTAGGAAGATACCTCTGCCCATCTCCTACATTGTTTCCCTCTATTATCGCTTACGATATCAACAGCAAGATTTCGGGTAGGGGATATTAATACATCATCATTACACGGTCACTTGTATCACGATATATCACGGTGTCTTGTTCACTTTTTATATATACCTAAGCTGTAGCAACAACCTTACACTCTACCTGATCGTAAATGGCTACAACTGTCTATGAAAACCTGCCGCCAACTACTAACAAATAAGAATGCACTTTCGTTGTCGTCTTTGAAGACCAAGATCGAATGCCTCACAGCCTGTAATTATATTGGATCTCCGCACCCTTCAGACCGAATAAAAGTAGTACTACTATTTGGTGGCAGAAATAAATAAGAGAATTGTACTATTTACTCAGACAGACTCAGGTAAAGAGAAGTCCTTCCACCTATTGCTGAATTTAGATAACTCAACAAAGCTTCCTCACTCCGAGATGTTGATGTAAGATGGTATGAATGCTCCCCGAACTAATGCCTAAAATCTTTTCGATGACCATATATGTGATTCGTGGGTCTTCATTTCACTAGTCCATATATTTTCTGCCGTTACTGCTGTTTGCGGTGCCCCTGTTCTTTGGTCATCTTTGAGGTTAATTTTACCCCTTTTGAATTCAGCAAACCACCTAAAAATTGTTGCGTGTGATGGAGCTGAGTCCCCTAATGCTGATTGTAACTGCTGTAAACTTAATTGTTCAGTTGAACCAAATTTAAAATTATAATAGATCATAGCGCGCAAATGTTTACGCATAAGATGCATCGTTTTAAATGAAAAGTGCGCATTGAAGCATTGCAGGAATATTAATAGAACTTTGTTTTTTTTAATATTGAACAATTGAAATAATACTAGTTTTTATGGAATTTGTCGCGTATATTTAACTTTTTAAATACCCCACGTTTCGAACGCTTTACAGTACTCATGGTCAATTAAATCTGGACGTAAAATGGATAATACCTACGTGCACCAAATCACCAAAATTGTATGGGTTACCAAAAATACACAAGCCCAATGCTCCATTACGTCCCATAGTGAGCCAAATCGATTCACCAACTTACAGATTGGCTCAACACTTAGCGAAAATACTCTCACCGCTCAGGGGACATAAAGGATTCCTACCATTTTGTCAGCGAGATTAAAGACCTACATCGGGCAGACAATGAAACTATGGTCAGTTTTGATGTGCAGTCATTGTTTACATGCTTACCTGTTAAAGACTGCATCTCAATTGTAACTAGAAGGCTGGAAGAAAACAACATGCCCGTAGAACATGCAGTTTTACTCAGACACTGCCTTACATCTGGCTACCTATTGTGGAAGGAGGAGTTCT
Organism: Parnassius apollo; assembly: GCA_907164705.1. NCBI lineage: Eukaryota > Metazoa > Arthropoda > Insecta > Lepidoptera > Papilionidae > Parnassius > Parnassius apollo. Next base: position 5,600,207 of record CAJQZP010001376.1, read on the forward strand.
ACAAGCAAGTAGATGGTGTGGCGATGGGCTCACCTGTATCTCCCATTGTCGCCGACATATTCATGGAAGACTTTGAGGAGAAAGCCCCGCTTAGTTCTCCCATAAATCCAAGATTCTACAAGCGGTACGTAGACGACACTTTCACAATTCTACCTTTAGATAAAGTAACTGCATTTTTAGACCATCTTGCACAAAGCGCTTCTTTCGAAGCTCCCTTCCTATGGGCTTCCCGAGAAATTGTGCGATTGGATCACCAGTTTTCTTGCAGATCGGAGCATCAAGGTCGTTGTAGACGGTGCAAGCTCCGATTGCAAGCTTATTAATGCTGGTGTTCCACAGGGCTGCGTGCTATCGCCAACGCTGTTTCTTCTGCATATCAATGATATGTTGCAAACCCGTAGCATTCATTGCTATGCAGATGACAGCACTGGTGATGCTCTTTACACCGGCCGAGCCAATATTTCTCGGGAAAACGTCTCTGAGTGCCGGGACAAACTTGTGTCTGAAGTCGAGTCTCTGCTGGACAGAGTCTCGGATTGGGGGCGACTAAATCTAGTCCAGTTTAACCCCCAGAAGACACAAGTTTGCGCGTTAACCGCTAAAAAGAACCCCTTTGTCGTATCCCCTCAGTTTCAAGGCACTCCCCTTGTTGCCTCAGCCAGTATCGGAATCCTCGGCGTCGACATATCGAGTGACGTGCAGTTTCGTGGTCACTTGGAAGGGAAGGCCAAATTGGCCTCTAAAAAGCTTGGCGTGCTCAGCAGAGCGGGACAGTATTTCATGCCGGCACACCGCCTGCAACTTTACAAGGCGCAGGTTCGGCCGCTCATGGAATACTGTTCCCATCTCTGGGCTGGGGCTCCCCAGTACCAGCTCCTTCCACTTGACCGCATCCAGCGCAGAGCGGCTCGAATCGTTGATGACCGAGTGCTTTCCGATCGGCTCGATTCACTGGCGCTGCGAAGAGATGTTGCATCTCTTTGCGTATTTTATCGCATCTATCACGGGGAGTGCTCTGAGGAATTGTTCGGATTAATCCCAGCCGCCAAATTTCGTGAACGCACTACACGGCAAACGTCCCGATACCATCCACACCATCTGGATGCTTGGCGGTCCACCACTGTACGTTTCAAAAGGAGTTTTCTTCCGCGTACAACCTCTCTGTGGAATAATTTACCACCGGTGATTTTTCCGGACCGATACGACCTGGGGACCTTCAAGAAAAGAGCTTACTCCTTTCTAAAGGGCCGGCAACGCACCTGCAATTCCCCTGGTGTTGCGGTTGATCATGGGCGGCGGTAGTCACTTAACATCAGGTGAGCCACATGCTCGTTTGCCCCCCTCTTCTATAAAAAAAAAAAAAAAAAAAAAATCTTAACTCTATAAATTCTAAAATTCAGTTCACAATGGAGTTAGAGGCAAACAATTCCTTAGCTTTTCTAGATGTGTTAGTAATTCGGAATCCTGATAACACCTTGAGCCATACTGTGTATATAAAAAAGACCCATACAGATAGATATTTAAACGGTGACTCTCACCACCATCCTTCACAGTTAGCTACCGTGGGTAAATCTTTGTTTCAGAGAGCACGAGGGATCTGTGACAGTAAACACCTGTCTGCCGAGCTCCACCATTTCAAGCAAGTTTTGCATGACAACAAGCCTCGAATCCCGCGCCTACGTCACAGTGAATGAGTGAAGCCGGCCACAGTCGAGCGTGTACCTGCTGTACTGCCATATGTTAGAGGAGTCACTGACAAGATTGGCTACATCTTGAAGCGTGCTTCCATCAAAAAAAACTTCAAGCCGCTGAAGAAGATTGGTCAGTTTTTATCATCAGTCAAGTGTAATGTCCCTCTGCAAGATGCTGGAGTGTACAAGCTTGATTGTGAATGTGGTCTCTCCTACATAGGACAAACTAAAAGATCAATAAAAACCCGCGTTAAAGAACATATAGCTGATGTGAAGAATCGACGCTCCGGGAAGTCTGCAGTCTGTGAACACGTACAGGATCGCCCCCGTCACTACATCAGATTTGATAGACCGCAAATCCTCGCTAAAGAACACCGATTCCTTCCAAGGATGATTCGCGGGGCTATTGAAATCAAAAAACATCCTAATTTCAATAGAGAAGATGGCTGGGTGCTACCATCTGCTTGGGATCCTATAATAAATAAAATTAAATCCCAACCCAAGCATACAACTGCAAGACTTCCAGATACCATAAGTTCATACTGCATAGATCGGAACAAAAGTTAAATTTTAATCTATGGTAACCGCGGTTAACTATGACATATGGACGTTGAACATCTCAGTCCCGCCCGTGACCATGAGTGCTGTAAAGCGTTTGAAACGTCGGGTATTAAAAAGTTAAATATACGCGATAAATTCCGTAAAAACTAGTATTATTTCAATGTGTAGTGTTCGCGTAAATATAAGAAACCATTATTGAACCATTGGCTAATTCAGTTCTATTTTTAAATAAATTTGCTTTTTAGAAACATATAACATATTCCATTTTTAAATTTCGAGCAGCAAAAAACTTATTGGGTGACCTACGTAGAACAATAAGTAATTGTAATAATTTATTCAATTAAAACAATTAACGCCATAGCACACACTCATATAATATAAATATTATAATGACTTGTGACGACTAGCTGCAGGGTTTGAAATTCGATCTGGAAGACAGTAAAATCTTAAATTAAGGGAAAAAAGCGGATATAATAAATAAAAATAAAGCGGATATGAGTCCATGTGACATTTTATATTAAATAGAAACTGATAATAGCGTATTTGACTGAAACACGAATGGGTCGGCTCGACCAGACCACTAGTGTAAAACAGCAGAGAATCGGATACCCTTGTTACTTACTGGTAACGAGGCATACGATCTTAGGTTTTAGTAGTGACAACGCAATTGCATTTTGATTCTTAACCAAGGATAGGTGTGCTTGCCAGACTTATTCTATAAAAAAGTAAGGCTAAGGATTCAGTATTTGTAAAATTTTAATTTAAAGTACTTGAACAAAACTGAAAATTGCAATACGATTACCAACTCTTTTGAACAATAATGTATATAATAGAATAATAATATAACATTGCTCCAAAAATTGTCTGCAGTTATAGTCAATTAATCGAACTGTACGTAGTGCTGGGTACAGGCTTCTTCTCTCGTCATCATTCATTTGTATTTTGACATCAGTCATATCGAAGTTCGAGTTTAAGAAATTGTAATAGAATATTTATAGAATTTTTGTATTTTTTCTCTGATTTCTTAAAGAATTACTCTCCAAGAAACCGTCAAGGTAGTGATTACTCACGCTATTCTTTGGCTTCAGCTGAAATTTCGGCACATTTTGGCCCTGAAGATTTCGCTGAATGCCAAGCCAACCCAATCAAAATAAAATAATTTACTTCTAGTGTTCCAGGGGATTGAAGTCCCAACATTTTAAACACATTTTTAAGTTTTAGAAATCGGTTTTACTTTTTGTTAAAAGTTAAATTATTTCTTCTTATACGACAGCCGTTTGCATTTATTACTGGACGTAAAAAAAAAAATAAGTGCCATACACCAAATAAAAATCAATTTTGGCTTATTGTATTGTGAAATTTGTCTCTTGCACAAATATTAAATGCTTGTCAAGCAGAGGTTATAATTAATGGTATTCTCTTATAACTGCACATCCTATGTACTCAAAATATATTAAGTTGAATTACCAAGCTCCAAATTTATATTTTGAAAATGGAAAATGAGTTTGTTTTATTTTAAAACATATATATCGCGTCCCCCCACTAGATGAAGTGACTAACTGGAGGGCATGCAGCAAGTTGATGGATGCAGGTGACTCAGGACCGTGCTTTATTGCATTACTTGGGGTAGGCTTATGTTCAACAGTGGACTTTTGAATGGCTCTAGTTATGGTGATGAAGATGACAGACATGTCATCCATTCCATCCATCAATTATGGGGCTTACTTGAAGTAGTAGAATTAGTGTAGTTGCAGTGTTAACCATTATATAAAAATTTTAACGCATTGAGAACCAGATGGCGAAACGTAAATAATTGTATATATGTATGTATATATTTGTATAGTTTATTAGTAAAGTGTATATATTACGTGGATAATTATACCTTTTATTTTGATTTTTTATTCTTTATTGCCGCATCTACGTCAAATTCTCGCCACTTTATGGGTTGACTGGTAGAGAATGCCTCAAGCACAGCGGTGACACTCCCAGTACGTGAGAGCTTAAGCGCCGGTGACCTTGAGTAGAAGCGTGTAACGCTAGGGTTGATATCGAACCAAAATGGAATATTATAGACTTGTACCAAAGAAGATACATAGTAGGCATGTGTTATATATTATGTAAACTTATGTATTTGTGTAGTGAAAGATACGATCAATTTTAAATCAACTTTTATTAAATGAGGAATATTAAAACTTCCGACAAAACGAAATATGCACGACAGTTAATGGTAATCTTAAATAATTAACCAACACTTATTTCATTACGCAATAATCAGTATTACCTACTATCCTTTAAAAATAATTTATTCTTATATATTTTTGATTTTTTCGATTAAATTTTTTTAATTTTCATTATTATTTCTAACAATTGCAAAATTCGTAGCATGTATATTTTTTTTAGAAAATCCAAAGGTATGCAGGTTTCCTGGGACATGGCGGCCAACAAATTGTTCCCTATGTGTCGAGGAGATAAGTAATTTCTATTTCTAATTAAATAATCCACAAATACAACAATGAACAAATACAAAAACTCTATAGATATCTAAAATTTCTTGACTCTAGTGGTATTTTTAATAGTGTATATTTCAGTTAATATAATATAATAAAATTATTGGCGATATATTAGTTTCTATTGTCATGGTATTTTCCCCATAATTCTTGTTAAGATCATATCGACTTTCATTAAAATGAGTTCACATATTTTTAGGTATCATAAAACATTATTAAAATTAAACTAACAAAACAAGGGCCCTTGTTTTGTGCAGTGGAATTTATTTTAATTTCACTAATCACTTTCAGTAATACTTATACATATACTATAATATCATTTATTTAATAACAACATTAATAATTATCAAAGCATATAAACTTCATACACGGCTATAAAAACTAATAACGTTACTTGGTAACATAAACTTAATACCTACATGAATAGAACAGTAATAGGTACATTAAGATATCAGTAATATTCATATATTAATTGAAATATTATATCACTTAACGCATATATTCATATTAACTAATACTGACAATATCGGTATTACTACTAGCCCTCGGCCAGGGCAGTCGGCGACTGCCCGTTCCACGCCCCGCGCGCCTCTCAAGGCCCCCTACACATAGCCGCAAGCGATTTTACGTGCACACATGCTTAAGTGTCGTTTCTTTTCGCGTACTGTATATATTCTTTGCCTCAAGACACTAAGTCTGCTTTTGTATTCTTTTGTTTTCAGGAATGCAATAAAGAATAAACAAATAAATGGTGACACCCATATTTTGAAACGCGATATCATATTGTTTATAACATGATAGAAGTACAGAACCATTTCTAAATTATATTGGGTTATGTATATATGTACAAGTGTGTATTAATTTCATACATTTCCCTATCCACCCTGAAAAAAAAAATAAAAACTGCGGTTGCCATCCCGTTAGCCAAGCGTGGCGACTGAGGCAAATATTCCCCCTATTAGACACTCTATGGAGGAGGCTTATGTTCAGCAGTGGACTATAATAGGCTGTAACCGTAACGGTAACGAATGCAGCAATTAGTCCGCCCCGTCCCCGTCCCTCCAATGCGTGTTGGGTTTAGTTGACTTCACATGTGCTCGAAATATTTTATTTCTCAAACATGTGGTTTCCTCACCATATATTTTATTAACCGGCAAGTACGTGGTAAGACAGTAGTTATGATTGTTAATTAACAATTTCATTGGTGCTGAAAGGAATCGAGCCCGCGTCGCTGTCGCACTGAGTTACTGCGATTTGCGACTGCGATTAGTTATATGTGTATAAACAAAATAAAATTGTCTGTCTGTAATATTAAAATAACTGGCTTCTATTCAGCTCTATTAGATTATAATTTTCCACGGATTTTTTTAAATAAACGTTACCACCACACTAGGATTTTCTCCTGTATCGTGGGGGCAGTTTACAAACATAAATTTCACAAGTATAAACATCCAGACCCGGAACAATTATTTGTAGGCAATTCTTGTTCCGTGCGGGATTCGAACCCGCGGCCCTTAGCGCTGTAACTCATTGCTAAGCCACTGCGCCACGAAGCTGTAATTATTTTCATGATAATAGGACATAAATTACTATTAAAATAAATTGTCTGCCGATCTGTCCGTGCTAATCTTCAAGTTACATAATTCTTCAATTTTAAATTTCAAGGTATGATGCGAGCTATATTTTATACAAAATCATTGATACTTTATTGTGAAACGGAAAATAAAATATTTATTAGATGATTACATTAAATAATATAAAAAATCCACATTAATTGAACCCTATCCAAGCGAGCCGGGCGCTCCGCTAGATCAAATAGAAAATTGTAACAAAATAAATTTATTGTAAATTTAAGTATGTTTAAAAAAATCCCGCTGGGTTTCTCGCTGATTCTTCCCAGAACAGAGGTTTATTTGTGAACCAGTGGTAAATTAAAAAATGACTTTCAATAAGTATTATATAATCTATGTTGAATAAAATCATTCATTTCATTTCATTTCATTATAATATATTCACAATATTCACAAAGACACAAAAACATCTCAAAGTGATACAGTAGGTGAAAATCTATGCACGATCCCAGGTATGGGGCTCTCTTCAATCCCGTGACCGACGTAAGAAGGGGAAAGGAGGGATTTCAAAATAATCAATTCTGACCTATGGTGCGAGTGGTGAATTTCAGATCTGATACTTCCTGTGTTCCATAAGTAACTAATCTAGAAGGAAGAAGCACGAAGTATAATAATTTACAAAGAAACATCTCAAAGTACTGTATGAACCATAGTATCATAAAATAATTTGATATTTTATTAGAACAAATATTTTTACTTTATTAGAAAACTAATTTTTACTTAAAATTGAAAACCATTATTTAATTGTAAAGTGGCGTTACACCGAGTCAAGCAATGTTTATTTATTATTTATTATCGCATCCAGTTGTTACTTACTCTAGGACAATTTAAACATAGTTAATGTAATCTTACGAACTTGTAAGTCTCGGCATATAGACATAAAGAACATACTAGTTTCTCTTGAGCTTAGTTCTAGCTTTACTTAATTATTGTCTTCAAAGGGAAAAGGTAACCTCTGCACATGAAAGTTAGATGCATAATATAAAGTATGTTTAATATCTGTACTGCATACATCATGGAATAAAATGTTAAAAAAGTCGACAAAATGTCACTACGTTGTCAACAGTTTCAAGTTTGTGTAAAATTAATATTTTGTACTTATTTTTTTTTTATTTGAACCCTTTTTGAACATTAAATCAACTTTTACCTTTCTTAAGAACCTATCTTTATATTTATAAATTAAATAATGTAGATGAACTAGTGATCCGCCCGGTTCCTCATCGGTTATCTCTGGATCTCGACAACAGCGCCACCTACCGGGTCCAAATGTGAATATAAACCATTTACGTACCCATTCAAACTCATATAAATTTTTTTTTTTCAAAAATTATGACGGGCACAGTTTGTATAGCGTATAAACTGAATGTCAGCACTCATATGACCGCCTTTTAATATTTCAGTAACTTTTTAAATTGTTATTTCTTAACTGTTTTTCTATAAGTAGAAGAAACGGGCCTACTGTCAGTCAGTGGATGCTGTGGTTCAAAGGCATAGTCTACATCTATCCTTGGATAAGGATAAATTTGCAGATGCGTTGTCACTCCTGAGGATGAAGATGAAATGCCTTGTTTTCAACAAAATGGGCTTCCGACTTTTCACACTTACCATACAAAACCCAGCAGCATTAAAATGCTATTTAATGCTGATATTCTGGAAGAACATGATCCTTCCTCAATCGTGTTTCAAACGAAGTATAGCTGCAACATACCATACAACATACCATACCACGTTGAATGAGGACTATCTAGACACGCGGTAGCGTGTCAAGCCAAGTCACAGCAGAACGGCGAGCCGCACTGTGTGTAATATTACACGAACCATTTGGGGCCACTATTGACCCCCTCATAACTCGAAAACTATTTCACATAAACGTTTCAAATTATATATATGTATACTTATATACATATGAACTTGCGAAGGCTATAATATAATTCGTATATGAGAACTAGCCAAGTCAGATCTTAGGCTACAATATATTATCCTAAGTTATAAGAAGAAACGATATTTTATGTTGTTATAAATAAATTTCAGGGCTGACCATTGAACTTGGCACCCATTTAGATCTCTTCATCACTTCTTCTGTCGTTGAAGTCAACAACCACGGCATATATCATAATATTGAACTTGTCTCTCATTTCACATCTATGTTTTTGATGGGATACAATACTACTTAACTGTCTAAACCTTCTAACTACGCATAACAATCTGATGTCTTTTTAATAGAAGAGGGGGGTAAACGAGCATGCGGTTCACCTGATTTTAAGTGACTACCATCGCCAATGATCAACCGCAACACCAGGGGAATTGCAGGTGCGTTGCCGGCCTTTTAGAAAGGAGTAAGCTCTTTTCTTGAAGGTCGTATCAGTCCGGAAAAATCGCCGTTGGTAAACTATTCCACAGGGAGGTCGTACGCGGAAGAAAACTCCTTGTGAAACGTACAGTGTTGGACCGCCAAGCATCCAGATGTTGTGGATGGTATCGGGACGTTTGCCGCGTAGTGCGTTCACTAAATTTGGCGACTCGGATCAATCCGAACAATTCCTCAGAGCACTCCCCATGGTGTATGCGAAAGAAAATGCAAAGAGATGCAACATCTCTTCGCAGCACCAGTGAGTCGAGCCGATCGGAAAGCACTTGGTCGTCGACTATTCGAGCCGCTCTGCGCTGGATGCGGTCAAGTGGAAGGAGCTGGTAGTGGGGATCCCCAGCTCAGAGATGGGAACAGTATTCCATGTGCGGCCGAACCTGCGCCTTGTAAAGTTGCAGGCGATGTGCCGGCATGAAATACTGTCCCGCTCTGCTGAGCACGCTAAGCTTTTTTAGTGACCAATGTCTGTTACATCTGAGGACTATTGTATATTCAGTTTTAATTATTATTATTTCTGCATAGATTAGCTTATACCAGAGTTCCATTTAATCATTTTGCCGGAAAATTTTCCATAAAACGGCTTTTATTTTTCTCTTGTTGTAACATAAAATTTTGTCGCGTGTTTTATGTCGATTCTTAAATTGATAAATAAAAAAATATTTAATCACTAACTTTACTTTGATGGATCAATAGATGTGAAATGTCTAAGCCAATAAAGAAGGAAGAAGTGGTAAAAGATTTTTCTTATAATCCGCTTATAAATGCCAAAAAAACCATGCTCAAATTACGTCAAACAAGAATTTCTGATGTTTCTATCTTTAGTTTGATTTATCTAATTATTAATTCTCCGGAGCGGGCCGTATGCTCGTTTGCCTCCTTTCCTATAAAAAAGAGAGGTTAAGAACGGATACAAAACGAAATTTACGTTCTCCTCACACCTGTAAGAATATTACGCTAGTTTTCATTAGGGATTTAAAAGTTTTGTGCGTTCCTTTAAATATAATATAAGATAATATAATGGTTATTATAACAATAATAATAAAATGCAGTTATCATGCATATATATATAAAATGAAACAAGACATAAACTTATATATAGATATATATAAGTTTTTATCTTGTTTCATTAATTTCAGCATAAAAATGTTTTTGTTGTTTGTTTTTAAAATAGCTCAAATATAAATACTCAAAAAAAGCAAAGGAAATAATAATTTTATATTGCTTTTTCATCAACAAAAGAACTTTATTAGATTTTTGCCATTGGAGCTCGGACCACCTACGACACAAAGATTGTATATTTAATGAATAATGATTAAAAGCCTTTATGTGAAAAAACAATATTTAAAAAGAGGGATGATACTGAAAGACTTTATACTAGAATTTCAAAGAGCTGCTTTATCACTGAGTGTCAGATTTTACGGAATATATTATGTAAGGTTTACTATAAATCGAGATCGATCACCTAACTTTTTTATTCGATGGTTTAGAAAAATATGATAAGTTTTGTTTAATTTGTTATTTTTAAATTTTCTTCAAAGATTTTTTGGATCTATGTTAAAATACACCAATTTCGAAACCTTCTTTATTCTGCTTATTATAGCTTATTCTGCAATCGTCAGATAAATATCATCTATCAAAAACTTATAATCCGACTGAATAGAAAAATAAATGACTGAACTAATCAATTCATAAAACATTTTAAATTTATTTTTACCTACATTTTTACTTTATTTAGCTCACATTAACTTTACGTCGTTGCTGTCACTTTACAAATTTAAGTCATCTCATTTATCGTAGAAACGATGCCTTTATCTTTGTATTAGTCAATCAAAAGCTCACTGCTGAGTACAGGCACATTTGCCATAGTTATATCGTTTGGCAAGCGGGTTAGCAAGCGTTTTTTTATTTATCTGTTATCAGGATTCCTGATCCAGCTCCCATAAAGACTTGTGATACCCACGGGGTGATACGGGGTAGTGTATATTCATACACTGCCACTACACGTTGCATGTCTTCCCATTTAATCAATTTGTTGTTATCTTCCCATGTAATCAATTTATAAATAATCCTTTATTCATTTTTTAAAAAATCGGTAGAATAGACGTGTTATCTTTAAAGAAAATAACGACTAACATAATTCGTAAATAAAAACACAGTCAACCGTGAAAGTCACATGTACCTCTTGACTATAGGGTAAGTTTGTTCCTAATCGGCACTGATTAGAGGTTTTTGATTGATGACTGAGCCGAATTGTCGCAAAAGGAAATGATGTGTGGGGAGCAACGATCGATAGCTAGCATCTGCGTCTCAGATTGGCAGTGTATTTAATAAAGGTTGTCACATAATTTTTGTAGTAATAAAATAAAATAAGTTTTCTCTCTGTTAAAATTTAATTAGCCAAGTTCCGCGTAAAAGTAAAATGTAGTGATAATTTTCGGACACTTTAATTATAAATTTACGAACACGGCTATTAATTGTTTTTTTTTTACTCATTTTAACACAAATATGATAACAATAACAAACAACAACAAAACTTAACAACAATAACAAACAAAACGAAATAACTAGAAGAATAACAATAAAAATGTGCGTGTTTACAACTCGATACGCGTACTCGCCAGTGTTGCTAACGTTACTGAATGTTCAATGTATCGAGATTAGGACCAAAATGACGGCTAGGCGCATTAGCAATTTGCGGGACTTGTAACGAAAACAATTCCGCAATTTGCTTTGTACACCCTAATTCCAAGAGTTATAGGACATCTGCATAAATTACCTCAAAAGCAAGGGCATTAACTACACATGTTTATAAAAAGGTTCGAACCACGAAGGTTATTTTTACTACGATGGAATAAACTGAACATTTCCTTAATTTTTTTGGTTATTTAAACTTAAATATGCGTAAAATGTTTTTCTGACAATTAAGATGCTTGTTATTTTATTTTAAGTTAAGATATTTTGTTTGAGTTATCACATATTACATAAATAAAATAAATAAAATAACAACAATTGTTACTGGACGCAATAAGCAATTAATTTCAAAAAATGAGTTTTATTGTTAAAAACCTTAGAAATTCAATCAAAAAAGCAGCAGAATTAGCCAAGTTTAGCTTAATATGTTCTCAATGGTTTAAGTTATCATCCCCTTCAAGCTTTGCACCCAATTCACAAACAACCTGTATAACGATCGTCTGGGAAGTGTGTAACACAAAAGTTAAAATATAGGGAAACACATGTATTTAAGTATAAATTATGGTAATAATAAAATTTTGCTTAGCAAAAAGCGCGCCTAGCAAACCATAAATTGCTCATAATTATTCAAAGCTTTGTAACCTGGTTGCGTGTGACGAGAAAGTTTGATTTATTTTCTCTCCTCAAAAAACTTTACAGCTCGATATAATATAAACTCCATACGTATCTATGTGAAGTAACGACGTTGACGTCAGCAATATGTTGATACGTGAAGCACCGACTTTTAGGAAAGCTTATAGTCTGTGAACATTTTCCAGCTAGATCCTGTCATTTCATTAGATTTGATAGACTACAAATTCTCGCAAAAGAACACTGATCCTACCTAGGATGATTCGCGAGACAATTGAAATTAAAGAACATCCTAATTTCAATAGATGATTGGATGGGTAATACCATCTGTTTGGGTTTCCTATAAAATAATTGAATTAAATCCAAACCAAAGCATACCACTGCAAGATTTCAAGATACTGTAAGATCATTCTGCGTAGATCGGACCAAAAATTAATATTCATAACTGAAGGTAGCCGGGCAACTATGACATTGGGACGTCAAACACCTCAGTCACGGGGGGTGACCACAGGTGGCGTATATCCCCCGAAAAGTCAGGAATTAAAAATTTAAATTAAACGCGATAAAATCTGTAAAAAATAATTTCATTTAATGTTTGCGTAAATATAAGAAATCATTAAACTTATAATATTTTTTGCTTATTGTGCTTGAGTGCAATCCCACCTGTTGTTATATCGTGATGAAGCAATAGATGTTAATTAGTCGTCCTGTTTTAGTGTGATCAGGACCTATTCACTCTTGAATTGAAGACATCCACGTTGTAATTGACGGAAAGACGGCAATTTGTAAATTATAGATAATTTGCCAATTACAAAATTCTCTATATAAGTTATAAGATATTTTGTCCTCCATGGTGTGCCTGCTCTGAGGGCGTGGAGCAGAAGTGTAGTGTTCTTCAAGAAAGGTGACAACGCTCTCATGAAGATTTCCCTTCTGAGCCACGTCTACGTTCTGTTTAAGGGAGTCATTACGAATCCTTTCGCATGCAAAATCGACGACTTCCAGTATACCAAACAAGCCGTTTCTGAAAACTCTTTTTTTGAAAATGCAACCACACCATACCCTTTGGCAAATTGTACAGAAGACCGAAGATTATCTACAATCTGCCACTTTGCCTAACCTATGTGTACTATGAGAAAGCCTTTGATTCTGTTAAAATTTGTACGGTGCTGCAGTCCCTTCAGAGGTTCCAAGTTAACTGTCTGTATATTGAAGTGCTGAAGTACTTATAAGTAGGGCTACGATGGCTATTCGAGTACAGAACCGGAGTACGAAACCCATCCAACTGCAAAGATGAGTAAGACAGGGTGATGTTAATCCCGGAAACTCTTCACCACTACAATGGAAGATGTTTTCAAGCTGTACTGTTACTTAGCTTCAATTTACCGACGATATAGTACATATGACACAATCGATTAATGCCTCCCCACGGATAGGTCTTGATATGAACATGGATAAAACAAAGATCATGTCTAACGTCAATGTCCTATGCCGATAGTTGTTAAGAGCACTAACTTCGCAGTTGTTGACGAATATGTTTTCATGAGAGAAATAGTCCGACTAGGTAATTTCCACTTCAACCGAGTTCGAGAAACTACTGGGCAGCCTTCGGGAAATCACCATACATCTTCTCATCAGATGTACCTCAAAACTTGAAAATGAGATTGAGCAGCCAGTGCGTGTCGCAGGTGATAACTTATAGATTTGAGACGTGGTCTTTCACTGCTGACCGTATGAGGACGCTCAAGGTCACTCAGCGAGCTATGAACAGGGCTATGCTCGGGGTTTCTCTGCGTGATACACTTAGAAATTAGGTTATCTGCTGTAGAACTCGAGTAACTGACATAACCAAACGGATTAGTGAGCTGAAGTGGCAATGGACTAGCCATATAGCTTGAAAAACCAACAGCCGATGGGGAAAGAAGGTTCTAGAGTGACAGTCTACATAAAGACTACCACTAGACAAAGTGACAACCTGGTAAAACATTCAGAAAGTCCATGGATGCAGGTAGCTCAGGACCTTATTTTATGACATTTCTTGGGGCAGGCTGGAAAAATGATGATCAATGATTCACCGAATAAATTTCGTTTTTGATGTATCCCATACTATCAATGCTGTGTACATCTTTAATGCGTATGCATATAGACTAGCTGATATACTTACACATATGTGCTACTGTTGACGTACCTTATTAATTAATACGTCATTGAATAAATAAAGGAACATTAAATTTGACAAATAGATACTTCATCTTCTGTTTTGACACACGAGATACTTCATTACAGGGAAATAAAAGTTATTGGAGCCATGAATTCCGCTCACGGCTTCACCGCTATTAAAATAATATAGAGAGCGACCAGAATGGGACAAAACCTAAGAGTGCATTTAAAAAACTACCGCCACAGCATGCAAACTGAAAAGTTCTTGTGTCTTGCGCTTCGCTTGCAGACTAACGAGTACTAATAATATACGTGTTGCAAATTTATTTAGTTTTTGCTACTAACAAGATGTATTTATTGATAATTAACAACTAGCAAAGTGTTTAAAAATTATTTTATCGATGTTTATTTTTTATTTTTATCACTCTACGAGTATGTACTATACCACACCTAAACATTAATTGTTTTTGATATAAAATACTTAACTTTTAATAATAAGCGAAATCCCATTTTAATAACTTAAACTAATAAAATTATTATTGCCATATAATAACTTCTGAAATCGGTGCTCAAACGTGTGAATCACATAATTAAAGTTAAAAATTTGAAGATAGTAAATAAGAATTTTATCATACTATTATGTAATTACATTAAAACTTCGTCCCCTAATTTTTTCCTTCAATTTGTGTTTTTTTTTTCAAACTTAGACTTTACCTGTACCTTATTATTAAAAGAAGCATAACATACTAATATGAAGTAAAAAAATCCCTTCCTGAGAAACCTGTGAACGTACATATAAATCAAAAGTCGGTGGTTAGTGCTTGCTGTAAATTTCACAGTACGCAAGCAAACCGGTTTTGATCCCCGCCGATACCAATGAAATTAATAATTGCAAAGTGCTGATTTACCATGTACTCGACGATGAAATAAAACATCGTGAGGAAACCTGCATGTCTGAGAAATAAGAAAAAAAATATATCTCGAAGACAAATGAAGTTCAAACACGCATTACGACAGCGCAGCGGACACTTCCTTGCCCTAAAATCCTCTAAGAAATAGGGGGAGGCTTGTGTCCAGCATTGGGACGTATGTAGGTTATAACTATAACTTTGAACTAACATTTAAAAACATATGTGTCAAATACAATGTGAAGTAGATCGTTCAAAAGTGTTGCTCCAGCAAAATAATAACAGTTTATTCTATTAAGCTTCAGTTTAGAGCAAGGGAGGTACAAACAATACGACACGAAATGGAACATCGTTATATTGCACAGTGTTCTGAAAGTTCTTTAACAAAGATGCAAACATGCTAAATATTCATTGCATACGCAGGGAAGTGTAGTTAATTTTTAAACAAAAGACTGTAACTATCTATAAAAGTAATGCTACAGATAAAGCCTACCTTTTTTTGTGAAATTGAAAATTACCATTAATTACGAAAATTTGCACACAAATAAATGCAGGCACAGATAAAACCTATTTAATATAATTACGATAGTTCTTAAAACAACCAGTTGAACATTCAATAGCATTGCGCTTAAACGCATTATAATTAAGGTTCATATCAAGCCTTAACCCTTAATATATAATTTTAAAGATCGTTTCTATTAAGGCACCATCACGTTTAATTATATTTAAAATTATTGGGTGAGGTTTTAAATTTTTTAGTGACCGGTGGATTTTGTTTATAACAAATTTGACTGTATTTACAAAGCATTTGTATTTTCTATTGGTAATGGTGACATTATATCAGTGAGTGATGTTAGAATAAGAGTTTATTTGCAGAATGAATAATATTTATTATTTCCCGCTTTCACAGATCACCAGCGCGGAATAGCAGCTTTCATGCTACAATGTTTTGTATGGTGAATATCTCTACACACGGCGTATGGTGAGTGGCTCTCTAGCCGGACACCCTTTTTACTGGAAAAGGGGCATTTTATCTCAGAGCTCAGGGGTGACAGCGCATCTACATTTTATTTCTACTAAAAGATGTCTTTGGGCCACAACAACCATTTACCATCAGGTGCACAATGTACTGGTTTGTTATTTTTTTTAAAAGATTCATGGTTATTAGTTTGTGTAAAAAGTTAATTGATACATAAACATTACCTACCATAGCAAATTGTAAAAAAAATCAATATTTTAAATATTTGATTGAATTTTAACGTTAGACAATTAGACGTTAGAAAATTAGATTGAAGCCAGCTTGCAATTATAGTAAGGCCAAATTCTGTACTTTTACAAATCTCATCCCATGATGCTCCAGTAAAAACTATAGCTGTGTTATCGGCAACATAAACACACGGGCACCATTAATTTTCAGATTACAAAGATCATTGATATAAATTAGAAACAATGTTGGGCCTAAAATACTACCTTGTGGTACGCCGTAAGTGGTATATGTGTACTCACTAATAAACTGACCTATTTTAACATTTTTGTGTACGGTTAAATAAGTAATTCTTAAACAATGTCAAGGTTGTGTCTCTGATGCCGATGTTTTCTAATTTTTGTAAAAGGATGGGGATAGAAATAGCATCAAAGGCATTTTTAAGGTCTAGAAAAACTGCAAGATATTTTAAATTGTTAATTATATACGAGCTAAGAGCTAAGATTGCATCTTCTGTGGATTTACCTTGTCTGAATCCATACGGACAGTCAGACAAGATATCGAACTTAGTAAGATAACTTAATAATCTTGTGTTGATAAGTTTTTCTAATATCTTAGAAAGTGAAGGTAGTATTGAAATAGGTCTGCAGTTGCTTATATCACCTCTATCCCCATTCTTATACACTTGTGTTATAACAGCTTGCTTTAAAGGTTGAGGAAAAGCGCCATGCTTAAAACAAATGTTTACAAAGTGACATATTAAAGGAGTAATTTGAGTTACTGCAAGTTTTAGAAAGTGCGCTGGAATGTTATCCCATCCAGGAGCACTGTTTCATTTTAGGCTCATGATTATATCATGTACCTCGTAAGGATATGTATCTAGCAAGACAAAGGATGAAAGCTGGGGTTGTCCAACTAGTGTTATATATTTACTATCATTATTTCCAGTTATAATATTATTGGCAAGATTTTTGCCTACATTGGCAAAGAAGTTATTAACATAATTTACCGAAACTAACGGTGTTGCTTTCGTTTGTAATAAATCTGTATTACTTATTTTTGTTTCATTTAGATGCGCTATTTTTTAATATTATTCCAAAAACATCCGCAGGACTTGTCTTTCATAACTCTTCTTTGCTTTTTTATTATTTTATTACAAAAGTTATCATATCTCTTATATATAATTTTTTGAATTTCATTGTGAGGATCGCAACGCAACTTTTTTTTGCAAATTATTGCGATTTATAATACAACGCACAATGCCAGGTGTTATTCAAGGTTTTAAGATGCGTTTATTTTTTGGAAAATGCACAATCTTTGTATCTTTGTTATGATTTGCTCAATTTATTAAGTAACATATGGGGATTGTCACAAAAAAGTAATTCAGTAAGATTATTTTGTAACAAGCTGTCAAAGTCATTTTTATAATCTGTAATTTTTTTTGTCTTTGTGCAAACATTTATTAATTTTAAGTTAGATAGGTTTAGTAGTATCATTGAGTGATCAGTAATTGTTGTAAATAAGACAGCAATTTGAGCATAGACCTTACCTTGTATTATCTTTAGAATAAAGTGATCTAGGCCACTGGTTTCTTTTGTCGGTACGTAGTGACCGGGTATTAAGAAGTGCATACTTAACATATGTAAATAATTTTCTCTTTTACTACTTTCATATGAATTTTCATTTATTTTAGGTGCAATGTTAATGTTTATTTCGCCAGCTAAAATCATGATTTCTTTTGATTTTATGTTTTCTAAATGCAAACTTAATGAATTAATGAAGTTATTGGCATTTATATTTGAAGGAGAGTGGTATATTCCCAAGATTGTGTTGTTATATGCATCTATTTGTGCATGAAGCATGAAGCGTGTTTTAATTTAACTTCTTTAACCTTAGCATTTATAGCATTTTTGATATACACTACTACTCCATCACTCTGGTTGAGGTGACAGGTTGTATACGTGTACATACCTAATAAGTGCATTATAATGTATACATTTATAGATAAAAAATATTTGTGAATCTAATATATAATTTGCTTTTCTCGTAAACTGTTCTACATTTTTAGAATTTTTCATTTTATAAGTGAGCTGTATATTAATGATAGTATTATATATGATCATTTTGTGGGATAGTGAAAGTGATAGAGTTTTAATAAATGCAAGTGTAAACTGTGTGTAAGTGTGTATAAGTTGTGTGTAAAACATATAAGATCTGATGATTAGTGAATTAATTACGAGTACATGCTTAGAAATAATTTACAAACTAAAAGAAATATAGAAAAAAATAAATTAATTTCATTATTTAGAAAAAAATTTCGCGTTCTGATCTAGTCATGCGGTGTGCAATAACTGATGAACCTGGGCTTCGTTCTTTATGGTTATTATTTGAGATATGTCATCTTTGCGAACATAAACTTTTCCGTGGGCAGTCCAACAAAATTTGAATTTTTTTGATTTGACAAGATCTCGAGCCAGGAAGTGTAATCATGTACCTTTAACAGTTAATGATCGGTTATGTATATGGGAGTATCTTCAACTGTACGAAAGCTAAGGTGTTTTGCACACAATTTAGTTTTGTGCCTGTTATTAAAAGATTTTGCCATTTTTAATATGTTACTTTTTAGCAATGTTGACGAAGTCTCTACCACAATGGGAGTATTTCGGATATTTTCTCTTTTACTATGAATACGATATATATCTCTTATATCTGCTTCGTTAAGATTACTCTCAATACCTTTGGATAAGCATATTACCATGTCTATTAAGTCCTCCTTAGATTCAATAACTTTTTTAGGAACGTTTTTCATTTCAAAATAATTCATCTTACGGCTTCCCATTTGCATATCCTCAATTCTATCCTCCAGCATCGTTATATATTTCCTGTCTTCTTTTATTTGGTTTTCCAAATATTCAATTTTCTTCCTAAACTCCTCATTTTGTGCAGTAAGCAAAGTAATAGAGCTCTCGATATTTTGGTTTGTTTGTTGTATATTCTTTAATGTAGGTGTAATTTTCTTAAGTTCTTGTTCTTGCGGGACAAGTAGAGTTGCTATCATTTTCTTAATTTCATCCTTGAAGTGATTCAATTCTATTTAAATGTCATCATCCCTACGTAACGTGTGTGGGCGCCCTTATTTTTGTTGAAGATTGTCCTATTATATCAAATCGCAGTCACAATACGCAAAACGAAATATGTTTCCAATGAGACGAGTTTAAAATCACACCGATAGGCGAAACACAAAACAAAGGTACCTTAAGTCATTTAGTCGGATAAATATAATGTGCAATAATTACCAATAGAAGAAGGAGGTGCTAGTCAATTGCTATAAGCACAATAATTAATGAATTAAATAATGCTGTCTCCTTCTGATCTGTTTAAGTACTAGGACTACCGATGTTACTTTTCACATTCAATGAATTAACTACACTGGTACTCTTCAGTATTGTTTTCGTTGTAAATTCGTAAAACAATTAACACTCACGGAAACAGGGGTACTAGGGCAGCAGAATTGTTAAATTCTTTGACGTTTTTGTCTTGTAAAATTATAATCTCCTTTTATTTCAAACTGATTTACTTGGTAGATTAACTTTGCTATTTTGCAAATTAAATTAACACTAATTTAAGGTCACGTCTACAACTTGCGGCGGTCCGGAGGGAAGAGGATTATGTAATAGTACATACATTAGCACATATTATATACAAAATGAACGAAACTTTTTAAAAATTGTACCGATATAATATATTATTAACAATACAATCTATTATTACATACTGAATATTCTACCTACGTTTATTCTATGATAAAAAAACTACTCTTAACTGCGCTTGCGCGAAGACGTGAGTAGCATATATTTTTGTTTGAAATAGCTATTCTAGTACGTAAGTACATATTGAAGTAAATGAATAAGAATCGGTTGCCCAGTGTACTTATAAGTATGAAACGTATTTCGTTTACAATTTACTAACACACCTCAAAAAAAGAAAGTGACCGTTACCGTTAGTAGTAGTAGTAGTAGTAGTGCCTCATAGGAAGGATATTCGTCGTAGTTCCCACGCTTGGCACGCGGCTTGGCTACCGCAGTTTTTCTATTTTTAGTCGTTATTAGGAAGTCGTTGCTGTCCATCCGATTTGTTTCGTTCTGTCGACTCCTACGACACCCTTGGGATCATATGGGGTAGTGGATATTCTTACACTGCCACTACCCGATAAGAAATTGATTCCAAACTCCAATGTCTGTCCTATTTTCGGCTTTAATATTGCTTATTAACAAAGCATATTTTCTCAAATGATAATATCAAAGTAAAGATGTCGCTTATCTAAACAGTGACCTGTCTCATATAATAATGTCGAAGCAAAGTCAAAATGTATTTATTTATAATTGGCCTTTGAAAAACATCTTTTGAGAGTAATAATCCATCACTTTTGTTCCTGAGCACAAACTGAGTAATTTTTAAGCGCCTTATTGATAATGAATTACTATTCAGATTAAAAATAGCATTAATAGTCTCTATGCTAAACACTTTACCCTACAATGACTTCATCTCAAGAGGTGGCAAGCAAGATGTTTTAGCGCCTTAATAATAATGTATTACAAGATTAAAAATGGCATTCATATTCTTATGCTAAACAATTTACCCTACAATAACTTCATCTTAAGAGGTGTCAGAGGGAAACTGAAATAGCAATATCCCGGCTATAAGGCAGACCTATTTTTATTTTAAAATAACTTCGCGATGTACTTTAAACAGAGCTCGAAACTGGAAACGTCGCAATAAAATATTGTTCGTCATAATTTAATTTTAATTATTTTGAAATCTATCACGGTACACTAATTAAAATTATTTAAGTAGATCAAATGATTATAACATAAAAAATAATGACCATTAAAATAGTAATTGTGCCAGTGTTCTTAAATATAATAATTGTATTTTCGAGTCTACAACTTATCTCGTAAATAAATTCAAATTTGTTTTCATTCATAGCGTAATTTATTTATTGTATTACAAAGTAGAGAGTTCTAAATTTATATTGAATATAATTGCTTATTATTATTTTACCTCTTTGTTGGTTTTAAAACAATAAATACAAATTCAATTAGCCCAATTATTATAACTAGAAATTAAATAAATTTTGGAAAAGCAAAAGAGGTAATTTTACAACAATCATGTTTGGCTTGACTGACTGGAGTGTCCTTAGGTATAAAAGGTGCAATGTATTTCAATACATCTTTTATAATTTACAGCTCCGCGACCTTTTTTATGAGCTGAGATTTAAGAGGAAAAGTAAAAACAAGAACATGATATATTCCGTAAAGATACATGACGGTGCTTCCAAAAAGTTTATCAATATTTCGTTATAAGCAGCCTTCTTTTTTTTCTCTTTAATAGGTTCACCAACAATTGATAACACTAACACATCAAATTAATACAATTACTTAAAAGTATTAACACAAGTGCTACAATTACTTAAAGGTAAACTCCGCATGCATATTACTTTATAAAAAAAATAAGTAATGATGATGATGATTTTGATGACCATCACGGCTTCTGTTTACATTATTAATAAATAAGTGACCTTTCCAATGTGCGATTCGATATGGTCCACATTAGCTGCTAGGACAAACTGACTCATGTACCTTGTTTTTCATAATCATCACGGCTTTTGTTTACATTAGTAATAAATAAGTGACCTTTCCAATGTGCGATTCGATATGTTCCACATTAGCTGCTAGGACAAACTGACTCATGTACCTTGTTTTTCATGATTATCACGGCTTCTGTTTACATTATTAATAAATAAGTGACCTTTCCAATGTGCGATTCGATATGTTCCACATTAGCTGCTAGGATAAACTGACTCATGTACCTTGTTTTTCATGATTATCACGGCTTCTGTTTACATTAGTAATAAATGAGTGACCTTTCCAATGTGCGATTCGATATGGTCCACATTAGCTGCTAGGACAAACTGACTCATGTACCTTGTTTTTCATGATTATCACGGCTTTTGTTTACATTAGTAATAAATAAGTGACCTTTCCAATGTGCGATTCGATATGTTCCACATTAGCTGCTAGGACAAACTGACTCATGTACCTTGTTTTTCATGATCATCACGGCTTCTGTTTACATTAGTAATAAATAAGTGACCTTTCCAATGTGCGATTCGATATGGTCCACATTAGCTGCTAGGACAAACTGACTCATGTACCTTGTTTTTCATCGAATGTTCTATTAGTTTCTATTTGGTACTAGACCAGATAAACATTTCTATTTTGAGTTCAATAACTACTTTACGTATCCTGTTGAAATTTCGCTTAATTTTATGTTAATGGCTGCTTTCTTGAGTTTCCTTTTTTATAAAAATTTTATTTTCATATCCTCTCCTATACGCTCGTACAGAATAAAAGCGTAAAATAGCAGCTCAAAGCTGTTGATTCATATGGCGAGAATAGAGAACCGACCCTTTTTACTGAAAACGTGGCTTTCCATATTAGTCCTCAAGTGTGAAAACGCATCTGCATTTTTGATTCTTAATTAAGGATAAATGTAGGTGTCCATGGGCAATAGCAGCTATTTAACATCAGGTAGTGATATTTGAAACCCTAATTTTACGAAAACATAATCCTACTTACTAAACCAACATTTGAGAACTTAATCGACTTATTGGGTCAAACGCAAAGTGTACAAAAAATAAAAAGTAAAGATGTTAATCGTTTGTTCATCTAATTAATCAATAATTTAACCTCTACTGCTTTAACTGCAATAAATAAAACGTAATATATTATGGTTAATATTTATTAAGCATAAGCTTTTAAGCACATATAAAACAAGATTAAAATATCACGCAACCTGCTTTAATTGCTTTTATGATGGCTTCGTTTTTTCTGTTAATTCTAAATGGGTCAGGTTGCTAAGGGTTTGCAATCCCAATAAAATCATGAGATCAAGAAAGTAAAGTTACAGCGAATATACGTTCCGCTGTATATGCCTTCTACAATTTTATAAAAATTAAAGTATATTATTAATTATTTAATACAACTTTTGCTGTTCATGTCTAAGGGTACATTGAACGAACTTTTAAACAACTTTACCTAGAAACGTATTTAGAGTTAGGCAGCACTTGGCACAGCATACGCACAACAACACAAAAAATATGACTCTCAAATATCTTTTTCTTTAAATATATAATCTCGTTAAATAATCTGACTAGGTAAGTCTAACTTGGACCGAGAGGATCGACGGATTCAACTAGGCTGGGCAGTCTTTTTGAAGATATCCGCCTCTCTCTCTAATAAAAAAAGAAAGCCCAACAGATTATTAAGCTGTATAAACCATCTTAATTATTATGAGCAGCGTAGTAAGCACTTCTTTGTGCTCAATCCCTTTCGAAAATGAGTGAAACAGAATTCGAAATGAGTAGACCGTTACACAGACTTTAGATTTTTTTAATAGGAATGGATGACAAAATAGCACACAGTCCCAGCCTACAAAGTCTATAACTAACAGCATTAACATCAAGATAAGAGATGGTAAGTGGTTACTGTGGCCCCTAGACATCTACATCTATCCTCGATTACGAATCGAAATACAGATGCGTTGTCACTCGTGAGGACTAAGACGGAATGCCCCGTTTCCAGTAAAAAGGGTCTCCGGTTCTTTACACTCACCATACGAAACACAGCAACATTAAGCTGCTATTTCACGCCGGTATTCCGTGAGAGCGTGGTCCCTTCCCGGTCGAGCCGACCCATTCGTGCTACTAGTACAACTATAGTACTAATATAACTTCAGTATAGCTCTACCACGTATGAAAATATAGGCTGTAACTTTACTTTTTTAACTTTAATTACAAAAGCCACTGTTTAGGACCATTGTACTGTATTCAGCATGAAATAATGTGATGGATTCCCTTGCGATGCTAATATAAGGCCTAATATTACATTACAAAGTTAAATGTTGTAAATCAACATACAGTGCATTAATAGTGCTTTAGACAGCAAGATATTATCTATCAATCATAGATTTCTACACGTCTGTTCTTGCAACAAAACAGATCAACCATCAATCAAATTTCGCTCCTATTTAATGATATCTTATATTTACGCGAACACTACACATTGAAATAATACTAGTTTTTACGGAATTTATCGCGTATATTTAACTTTTTAAATACCCGACGTTTCGAACGCTTTACAGCACTCATGGTCACGAGCGGGACTGAGATGTTCAACGTCCATATGTCATAGTTAACCGCGGTTACCATAGATTAAAATTTAACTTTTGTTCCGATCTATGCAGTATGAACTTATGGTATCTTGAAGATTTTGCAGAAGTACATCTTGCAGAGGGACATTACACTTGACTGATGGTAAAAACTGACCAATCTTCTTCAGCGGCTTAAAGTATGTTTTGATGAAAGCGCGCTTCAAGATGTAGCCAATCTTGTCAGTGACTCCTCTAACATATGGCAGTACAGCAGGTACACGCTCGACTGTGGCCGGCTTCACTCGTTCACTGTGACGTAGGCGCGGGACTCGAAGCTTGTTGTCATTCAAAACTTGCTTGACATGGTGGAGCTCTGCAGCCAGGTGTTTACTGTCACAGATCCCTCGTGCTCTCTGAAACACTTTTTTTTCTCTTTGCTACCGTGGGTAAATCTTTGTTTCAGAGAGCACGAGGGATCTGTGACAGTAAACACCTGGCTGCAGAGCTCCACCATGCCAAGCAAGTTTTGCATGACAACAAGCTTCGAGTCCCGCGCCTACGTCACAGTGAACGAGTGAAGCCGGCCACAGTCGAGCGTGTACCTGCTGTACTGCCATATGTTAGAGGAGTCACTGACAAGATTGGCTACATCTTGAAGCGCGCTTTCATCAAAACATACTTTAAGCCGCTGAAGAAGATTGGTCAGTTTTTACCATCAGTCAAGTGTAATGTCCCTCTGCAAGATGCACTTCTGCAAAATCTTCAAGATACCATAAGTTCATACTGCATAGATCGGAACAAAAGTTAAATTTTAATCTATGGTAACCGCGGTTAACTATGACATATGGACGTTGAACATCTCAGTCCCGCCCGTGACCATGAGTGCTGTAAAGCGTTCGAAACGTCGGGTATTTAAAAAGTTAAATATACGCGATAAATTCCGTAAAAACTAGTATTATTTCAATTCGCTCCTATTTTTCAGGTTAGGTTAATGAAATTATTGATTTTATTTGTACAATAAAACTAGAACTATAACTTCTTCTTAACTAAGCAGATATGTAATTATATCGCCATATTTAGATTTCTCTGTTTTATTTATATAACCTAAATTTTACAAAAAACCATTCCAAATTAGTTCTCGGGTATATGCTGATAAAAAATAACATAGAATCCAGCAGATGTTAAGTGAATGCTGTGGCTTAATTTAAGAATCAAAATGTAGATGCGTGGTTACCACTAACTTAGATGGCATCTTTACTAGTTAAAATTGTATTCAATTTTCGTTACTTACTTTAAAAAGCACAACATCATACTGCTATTTCACGGGCGAGTCCTGTGCGGGCACGGTTCTTTCCCGGTCGAAACGATCTGTTAAACCAAAAGCCATTATACTTACTCCACAATGTGACTCTGTCTTATATAAAGTATGGTGTTATTATTTTCATATTATTATTTTGTAACTCCTTCCGTTTGTTTTGATCTTGTGTGGTAGACCCACGCTGCAGCTATATTATGGTTGTGGCACGGATAAGTTGATTTGACCGGGGCAGTACGACGCTCTCACAAAATATCAGCTTCATTCTCTTGTGTCTCATATGTTGAGTGTGGAGAACCGCATACTCGTTTAAATAGAAACAAGGCATTCCATCTTTATCTTAGGGGTGAAGGTACATTTGCATTTTGATTTACAATCGAGAATAAATATAGATGTCTATGGAACACACCATCTACTTAACATCAGATTGGCTTAATGCTTTTTACATGAGTAGAGAGAATAAATTGCATTGCCATTACAGCCTATCAAAAGTCCACTGCTCAATATAGGTTTCCCCCACAGCTCTCCTCATTTGGGGTTTATTTGCTGTAAATGCATCTCTTGGCAGGGGAATTGGGGGGGTCTCAACCGCAGTTCTTTTATTATTTTACATTATTTTTAGAAAAATTCTGCTGCCCACCTCATGGCTGAGTTCTCTTTTTTGTCTCTTATGATACCAACGGGGCTTTATTAGGTAATGAATTTACTAATATAACCGCTACGTGAACTTTTAACCACAAATATATAACCGCAATGCAATTAATAATGTCCTCCAGGCCAATATAAACGGAGACTATATATATCTCCGTAGGATAGAATCGGGATTTATTAGACGCAGGACCAACGGCTTTACGTACTTTCCAAGACAAGGGGGTGAAACACCACCAACTTTCTGACTCCGAGCTGCTACTGAGAATTTCTGGATAGGAGAACCCAATTACTGATTTTGATCCTACCCGGAATTCAACGCTAGACCTCATGATCAACAACCGCCTTTACGATCACTAGAACAAAAAGGTTTTTGTTGTAATATTAATAACAGTAACAGTACCTTAACGCCGTGAAGCTTACTGCAGCAGTAAATTCAAGTGAAACATAAATTGCATGTCGCTTAAAGTACATTCTCCTGTCACTCTACTATTTCTTTTAAAAACAGTCTCAGTAATGCTTTCCAGCGCTTTTCCAGGGAATTGCAGCGTAAAAGGATCTTCGTTTTATTTATTGTCATTGATTTTTAATAAAATATCGCAGTAAACTAATTCAAAATGTCGCAGTCCATCCATAAAGTCTTAAGCTTAAAATGCATTTTACTGTGTGTTCCAATAACCTCTAGTGGGTGTTGTAGGTATGATGATGATCAGATGAGAAAAAACCGTAAACGGGACGCAGCGTCTTTCTAATAAGAAATTTATTTTTTGTTTCTTATTACAAACAAAAAATAAAAATAAAGCTACGGTTGCCAACCCACCTGCCCAGCATGTCAACTAAGGAAAATATCCCTACCTATGGAGCAATGTATGGGGGAGGTCTATGTTTGGTTGCAGCCTTTTAATAGCCTGATAAAATATCCAGCGAGTCGATGAATCTACAGCGCTGGATATATCAGAAAGCCGCTCAGGAATTGGCTTGTATTAATCCATGAGTAACGCCTTTGTATTGTATAAATGAACATATTTATGCTAAAAATTTAGGTCAATCCCGTCAAAGATTTCCGACACAATCCGGTCATATTTGGCAGTAACATGAGATGTTTGTTTTGAAAAAAAAAAGTAAATATTTTACAAACATAAATTACAAAATAAAGGAAATACGAAACATAATATTTGATCACAGATTAACCCCTGATAGATACCGCATACAGGGCCACAAACGCGCGGAGCACGTGCTTGCTGTAGCTAGCATACGAAGTAACGTTAATAATCACGAGATCAGAGGGGACCAAGTTTATGACCCGTAGGCACGTCCGAGTTCTTGACCATTTAAAAATAGTCTTGTATCCAAAATACATTACAAGTGGCTTCCTGTGAAGTGAAACGATGCGGCAAGTCAACTAAGACCAGGTCCAGTTATCTAAAAGATGGCATAACATTTCATCGATAAGTAAAATCTATTCTTATCACGTTAACCTATTTCAAATGCACCAGAGTTCAACTTATACTGGTATAATGGTGCAAAATCATAACAATTAAGCACCCGTTGATGTCTTTTTGAAATGTTCCTTTCACTCATTACGTAAATTACAGTAGTTGTCTTTGTCTAACGACAGCACGTGTATCTATATTGTTATGATTTATAAGTAGATATTTGTTCGGTCATCGTTTACATTTTTATTATTTTATAAAAACAGTGGTGTATCATTGTGGTACCTATATGTTAGAGGTTTCCTAAATGCCCGGAAAGAAAAAAATGTGGATCGATGCAACTTGTCGAGGGGACGAATGTTTTCCGACCAAAAATAGTGTGCTATGCTTAAGACACTTCACAGAAGACAATCTTCATATTATAAAAATTGTAGAAGGCTGTTGGATTCCGCTATTCCAGTTTACCCTTGCTAGTTTTAGTACGCACTTTTACATTATTTTTTAAGTATAGTACTAATGTAAATTACTAAAATGGGCCTCGACGTAGGCTTTGGAATTTACGGGGAACGCCCCAAATTCAAACTTAGTATGAATTTGGGTAGATACACCTCTATCTTCCAGGCAGAAATTTTCAGCATACTTCAGTGTGCGGAAATCAATCTGCAAAAACACTACGTCAACCGTATAATATACATAAACTCTGATAGTCAAGCAGCACTGCTAGCGCTGAGATCAAACTTAGTAAACTCGAAGCTAGAAGTAGACTGCGTGAACCCTTTAAATGCCCTGGGATGTAACAACAGGGTCATCTTAAGATGGGTTCCGGGTCACGAGGGTATTGTAGGCAACGAATTTGCCGACAAACTTGCACGGGAGAGCTCAAAGTGCACACAATTTGGACCTGAGCCATTTTGTGGCATCCCAAGAAGCCTAGCCCGATTGACCCTTGAAACTCTTTATCACTATAAATCACTTAAGATCTGGTCTGACACACCAGGCTTAAAACATTCTAAATTCGCTTCAGAAGCCCGGGGTTAAGTAAAAATAAATTGCGCATTCTGGCAAGAGCCCTAGCTGGACACTGTTGTCTTAAAAAGAACATGTCCATCCTGGGACTAAGCAACTCAAAGATGTATCGGTTCTGTTCCATAACGGAAGAAACGCCTCTACACATCCTAACTGATTGCGGACCCTTAATGCGCAAACGTAACACTCATCTGGGAAACTATGTACTCCGCCCAGAAGAAGTGAAATTGCTCACGGCTAAGCAACTTCTTCTATTCATAGAAGACTTAGGGCTTAACGTATAGTAGTAGTAGAACTATAGGAATAGCAGCGATCACAATAGATCTTATAGGTCGCAGTGATACTGGTCTCTTTCCCTAGACCTGCATAGCTGCTCGCATATAATAAAAAAAAAAGTTGATTACATAATAGGTGGTTGATTAAAACGTGATATTCTAATAATTAGGCGAATATTACATGTCAAAATTAAACTTTTTTTTAAAAGATTTACAAATCATAGCTATTTAGACATATATTTTAGTCATCCGAAATCCTGATAACACTGTTGGTCACACTGTGTATAGGAAAAAGACCCATACCAACCGATATTTAAATAGTGAATCTCACCATTATCCTTCACAGTTAGCTATGGTGTGTAAATCTTTTTTTCAGAGAGCACAAGGGATCTGTGACAGAAAACATCTGGTCGCCGAGCTTCAGCACTTCAAGCAAGTATTACAAGACAACAAGCTTCTGGTCACACACCTATGTCACAGTGACCTAGTGAACATTCGAGCGTGTGCCTACTGCACTAACGTATGTCAGTGTAGTCACAGACAAGGTTGACTACATCTTGAAGGGAGCTTCCACTAAAACATACTACAAGCCGCGAAGAAGATTAGTCAATTTTTACCACCCGTCCAGTGTAATATTCCTCTACAAGATGCAGGAGTGTGTAAGTGTTGTGAATGTGGTTTCTATTACATAGGTAAAAAAAGATCTATTATAACCCGCGTGAATGAACATATAGCTGACGTGAAGCACCGACGCTCTGGGAAGTATGCAGTCTGTGAATACGTTCAATTTCGTCCTCACCATTACATCAAATTTGATAAACCACAAATACTCGCAAAAGGACACCGATTCCTACCAATGAAAAATGATACGTGAGGCTATTTAGATTTAAAAAAACATCCTAATTTCAATAGAGAAGATGATGGGTGCTGCCATCTGATTGGGATTCTATTTTAACAAAATTAAACCTAAACCCAACCTTTCCACTGCAAGACATCAAGATACTGTAAGCTTGTTATGCGTAGATCGAAAGGAAAACAGACAAAAATCTCAGTCCGATATCCCCATCACCCATGACCATGAGTGCTGTAAAGCACCCGAAACGTCAGGAATTAAAAGTAACATAGTTAAACGTAATAAAATGCGTATAATACTATAATTCAATGTGTAATGTTTTCGTAAACTTAAGAAATCATTAAATTACGTGTAATATATGTACATTATTTTATTTTTCAATAAGATTTAAATACAAATTGATCTACTTATTTATCAATAATAATCAATAAATCCCAAATTTATCGATCAATGTCCCAACCTTGTACCATCACTATGGTTCAGTGCATTCTAAGTTAAACCTTGAAATATCCAATCACAGCGCATTTGACACGTCCCCCGCAACTGTTGCATGTCGCCAAATTTGGTCAAATCGAAACGGAAAAAATATTCAATGATGCGGTATCTATTAGGGGGTAATCTGTGTAATTGATTAACAACTGACTCTTAAACACATTAACGAGCATATTAGCATATTAATGTTTGTAGCTACTCACAACTTCTTAGCACTTTATTGACTGCATCGGTGGTCATCTAGTGATCATCCCGGGTTCGAATACCGTGTCAGGCCAATAATATCAATTATTGGATTCTTTCGCGGTCTCTGCTGGTTTCATCTAGTTCGTATCTGGCAGGTGCCGTCCCCACTACGTAACACATAATATATTCCATCGGTTGTAACTTCTATGACAAAATTATTCATCCCAGTATTATAAACACAGAAGACTATGTTGAGATAGTTATGGGGTCATCTGCTGAGTGCTATAAGGTATTTTTCGAATATAACATCGTTACCTGTTTGTTAGTCATTTGTTATTATACCAACGAAAGGAAATGACATAGTCAATTATCCTTACGCTGACACCGCTACATGGCGGAGGAGATGAGTTACATAATAATTAAGAAACTAATTAATCACAGTTATAATCACAGTCCACCCTAAAAGTATGTAAGTTGATGCTGTGGCCCATAGTTACATCTATTCCCAATTAAGTGTCAAAATGCACATATGGCCAAAACTCTGACTAAGATAGAATGCCTTGTTACCAGGAAAAAGGATATTCCGTTCTTTTCATTCAACATAAGAAACATAGAAGCATTTTACTGTTTTACATCGTTATTCTATGCAAGTGTTATCCATCATCTGTCCAGATGACCCATTCGTATTGCAGTTATACGCGTATAACCCTAGAATACTATAACACAATAGAACGGCTGTCAAACAATTACGTCGTATTATCACTATTACAAACTCGATTTGCTGTATTGACAGACTGAGTTAATTTACACATTTTACTTACTTACTTATCTTCAGGCATAATCCCTAACGGGGTAGCCAGAGAGAACAGATCGCCAAGTGTCACGATCCTTACATACCTCTTTCGCTTCTTTCAGGTTCATTAACTTCTTCATACATGCACTTCTAGGTATCCGAGTACTCTTGACCTTCCCCTCTTCGAGCAATTTGCTCACATGGTCTTCGAAAGTTAGTCTCGGTCTACCTCGACACCTTTTAATATTTACTTTCGCTCTATATATTTTCTTCACCATTCGGTCTTCACTCATTCGCTCAACGTGCCCAAACCATTGGAGTACGCCCCTATCAATTTTTGTGATAAGGTCATCTTTCAATCCTGCGATATTGCGAATCTCTTCGTTTCGCTTTCGATCGGCTATGGTAACGCCACACATTTTACGAAGAGATCGCATCTCCACTGCATTCAACTTGCTTTTATGCTTCTTCTGGCATACCCAGGTTTCGCTGCCATATAACAAAGTCGGTACCAACACTGCGTTATGTATTGCAAGGCGTGCACTCTTCACCACGCCTTGCCTTTTGACTAATGCATTCAGGGCACCATTGACTTTGTTTCCGGCAGCGACCTTTTAGACATTTGATTATCGTTTTTGATACATCAATATTTCTTTACTTTTGTTTCTAATATTTACAAAATATATATAGATTTGACTTACTCGTTGTAGGATATGTATCTTTTATTTAAATTCTATTTCCCGCTATTCTTTCGACACGTAATTATTGCACAATTTGCTATTTTTTAAATTATTTGTATGCAGTGACACGACACGAAAATTGGAAACGATTGATTATGTTGACATTTATAAGAGTGAATTGACATGTTAGTAACATGTTAGCGGCTACACGGGATCCGCCCACTCCCCCGTTCAATTATGTATGTATTATAGTATTCTATGGGTATAACGTAGCTGTATTATTTGAAAATTATCTGAACTCTATTCCGATGTTGCGGACCCTGAACACTGCTTGCCTCCAACAGTCTCGGTATTTATGCTGACGTGAACGAGATGAGATCACCATTTATCTGTATCTTATAAGCCATAATCCGACTTTTGGGCCTATTGTGACTCTGGTTTCTTCAGTTTGAGGCCGTAATAGAAAACCAGAAAATCGGGGATGCAGCAAGCTGAACCTGATCGTAACAAAATTAAGCAAGAGCGCTAATACAGCAGGTAAGCGATCTCCTGCTGTCGCCGCCATCCAAAACGAGGTATCAGACGTTGAAGATCGGATTCTGAATGTTTTTGAGAAGTCAAAAAGCAGGCAATTCCAGAAATTACTGACGGAGATGAAGCTCAGCACTCAAAAGCCATCGCAGCTCCTACGCCGGATGCGGGACCTCGCGAGGAATAAAATGCCAGATGCTACACTTCAGACTATGTGCTATGTGTTCAAGCTGTTCTAGCTTTCACCGAGGTAAAGTACCTGGAAAATCTGGCAACGCTAGCGGACATGGTGATGAAAACAACGGAGACTACCGAAGTCAACAGCGTTACATCCGTCAAGCTCAGTGTTTTAGCGGACATTGTGAGTAAGCTGCAAATCGAAATATCAGAATTACGTCGGTCATGTTCGAATCAACGCAATAATAACTCAAGTAACAGAGGGAGGCCGGGGCGATCTGTATCGCATCAACGCAGCGGAAGTCTGTCCCGGAAGAACCCGAAATTGATGCGCTTTTACCATCGTGGTTATGGTCCCAAGGCTATGAAGTGCATCGATCCTTGCAATTGGGCTGGAAAATCCTAGTTTAAATAAAATTAAAGGTATAGAGGTCATTTTTATGATGCTATACGTACGTATACGTCTCATTACACAAGGTGATTTATTGATAGCCTTTTTTAAAAGGCCTGCGACGTATCTACATTTCCCCTGGTGTTGCAGTTGTCCATGAGCGGTGATAGTAACTTCCCCAGTATTTTGCATGCTCGTTTTCTCCTTTTAAAATATGAAAGAAAAGTTTTTAGTTTAAGAGAAGTCCACAGAGTATTTACTGTATTTTATTACTGTAAGGCGTAGTAGTAAGAGTCCTAACTAAAGAGTCCCTTAGTAAGGTGTAAGTAAGCTTAGCCGCGGCGCTAGTGTTCTTGAGATATAATAATAAATAAATAAAAAAAATAAAAGTCGTTTATTTCGACCACAAGGATCATATGATATTCGCTGCCAGATTTCCGTACTTATCATCTTATTAAGCCTACTTTTGCCGGAACATAATACGAGTAGGTAAATAACCACGGGACATCTTAGTTAAAAACAAATTTATATTTAAGCTTTAATTTTGTTACAATGTTGCTCGATTTTATCTCCTTTTTAGTACGCTATTTTTGCGTTAGTCATCACGTTTGCTAGGCTTGGAGTTTATGGTCCTGAAAAATTCACAACTTTCATTCCGCTAAATGCTTACGTCTGGCATACACAATATGATTTCACATCTAATAGGTCTAAATTTAATGATGCACGCTCTGTAAAACTATATTATTAAACTATCTGAACACACCTTTAAATTAATTTCAGAACTCAAGCCAGTCAGTCGATAGCAAATAAAATTAGAACCCAACTAGTAATCATTTAAGTATTGACAAATGTGGGTAGGTAAAGCTCGGCAACCTGATATGCTATTGGTTTGTAGGTGTGAGTATTAGCCAATAAGGAGTCACGGATTCAATTGAACGTTCAATTGAAATTTGTAACAAATTAAAAATAATATTCGTAAAGGCTGAGTAATGGCGCAGGGATGACAACCGGGTGTTTTACCCTAGGTAAGGTAAGATATTCTCGATGAGTTCTTCAGAAAAGTCTTCATCTATAGTATTTTTTATTGAAGTGATAAATACACTTACAGTCTACATAATGGTAAGCTGCTTCAACAGTCTAAGGACAGTTGCAACTATGCAAAGTACTCTACAGATTTGTTGTCACCTCAGAGAACTAAAATGACGTGCCTCAAGTCCTGTTATTATATTGGCTCTACTTAACATTTAGATCAAAACTAAGGTAAGAGAGTAATACCTAGTCAGACTGACCTACGACGACCAGATCCCAGACAGAGAAAGAGTTCACCTATTAGTGCCTTTCGTCTGGCTGAAATTCATTCGCAGACCAACTATTGTTCATATGACCTAAGTCAGATTACTATTTATAAGATGCTACATTAACATTGAAATTTAAAACCCCTATAAAATTTAATGTATATTGAATGGTTTCTTAGTTGTAACCAATAACACCAAGCAGATAGTGAGCAATTCTAGACGTTTGCTTAAATCTACAAAATTGTTAAACTTCAACTTAGGTTAGGTTCATCATCATCATTACAGCCCTTCACAAGTCCACTGCTGAACATAGGCCTCCCCCAAAGTATGCCACAAAGTGCGTGATAAACTTAGAAATGAGGATATCCACAGTAGAACCAGAGTGACCGACATAGCCCAACGGATTAGTAAGCTGAAGTGGCAATGGGCCGACCATATAGCTCGAAGAACCTCGTACCGGTAGGCGAAGTGTAGGGTGACCCCTCACTAGATAGAGTGACGACCTGGTAAGACATGCAGGAAGTCGATGGATGCAGGTGGCTCAGGACCGTGCTTTGTGGCATACCTTAGGTTAGGTTACAACTCAAGTAATCCTACGAACACTTGTCATGGTAATCCCTTATGCACAAGAAAACATAAAGCTAGTTTAGCCTTTGCTTAACTTTGCCGGTTAGCTTTATCTATAGATACTAGTTTTGAAATAAAAAATCTGTATAATATAAAGGATAGTCCAAATTAATACTTAATCAACAAGCATGTGTGCGTAGATATATGAATGTTAAAAAAGTGAGAGAGGTGTATCAGAATCATGCCTAATGGAATTCCGTAGTCCCTGCCTACTCCTCGGCGTCTCGGCGACGGGAGCAAGAGTTAATGTATATATATATATCAGCAATTTAGCTCGACGGACTCCCTTGAATGAAAGATTTCATAGAGGCAGCCTCGTGCCAGCAAGCAGAATATGGGATGGCCTACCACCAGATGGAATGACGACCTGGTAAGGAAATTGATGAATGCGAGTGTTGGAGGATTTTTGAGCAGTGGACATATAAAAGTGGAAATGATGATTATGGTAATGACATAAAAAAGAAAAATCAGGTCAACACTATTTATAGAGTTTATTATTGTTATCAAGTATAGACAGCTGTGGCAAGACTTTCAGCATATTAAGTTCTCGACAAATGTGACGTAAATTAAAATTACTTGATCCCGAACATTATTACTTAGATAACTCGATAAAAACAGAGACAAGCTCTAAAACACAGCCGGTCTTTCACGAATTATTTCCTAGTTTATAAAATTGCTATTTTGAAATTTGTTATGTAGTTTTTATTTGGTATAAAGTCGTGCTGTGTTATTATTAAATACATAAATGAATAAAACACGAAGAAATAAAAAAAAAACTTTGAAGGACAAACATCTAGACCTAAGACAATTATTTGAGGATCATACATTTGATTCCGTGCGGGATTCAAACCGTGGCCCTTAGCGCCGCAGCTCATTTCTAAGCCATTGCACAACGGAGCTGATAGTTATAAATGATCATAGAGTCTTCTCTATATTCAAATTGCTTAATGTCGCTCATATAATTATTAGAATTGGTATTTCTAATGATAACTCACCCGATATAAAAAGTCTAAAATAATTTTGAATATGTACTCTATTAAAATAAAGAGAAAGTGCATAATCATTAGTCTTTTCCTAACACCACTGTTAAAAATAAGAATAGTGTATCAAACTATGCAGCAAGTGACAGACTACGCGGATACTATAATATTTATCTGCGTATAAAAACGTAAAAAATTACATGTTACAATTTTAGTTATAAATCACCCGGACGGCTCTCTTTTGCAAAACAAATATGTCTTCAATGCTAGCCGTATCACGCCATAGCAAAATTCCATTAGACATTACACTATGAATGTATCTAAAATAAACTAATTTAGCTGTCTCCACATCGGTGAGACTTCTAATCTTTCTTATAACATATGCTGCTGAACAAAGTATGCCTACCAATTAAGATATTTGTGAGCCCATTAAAGCTTCGCGTCAATAGTAATACCAAGAAAAACAGTGGTATCCACAAGACTCAACTGCTCGTCATTTAAATATACATTGGCATTTGAATGTTTAATATTGGGTATTGTTAATTTAATACATTTTGTCTTGTTGCCATTATTGTTGGCTGTAAACCAATGTAGTTATTTCGATAGAGCATTATTTACATTTTCAAAATAAAGTGATTGCCGTTTGAGTTTGAAAATAAAAGAGGTATAATCAGCAAAATATAATATTATATCGTGATAGTCCCCTACAAGAAAATCATAACACAATATTCTCTTATAAATTACATAATCATTCTGAAACAAAGACGAACGCGATATTGCTAGGAAATTTTGACTTGGCCACAAACAATATATCCCCGAGAATGCCTGATCTATTGCTTGTTAATATAACCTATTGCTCAGTTTGCAGAATCTCCGATAACCATAGCCAATGCATACAGAATTTTTTAGTTAGAATTGTCCAGTCTTATTAGTTAAATACATTTCATGTAAACGACTACGAGGACGTATAAATCATGTTATATTATAAAACGTTTACCTTATAAAGATATTTTTAGTATAAAGAGTCGACCCTACGAAATGTCAAGCGATGATTATGGGTAGCTCAAGGATGCTTGCAAAAATTGATACCGCTAGCCTAGATTCCGTCTATTATAATGATCGCGTGATACTGTTTTCTTCTTCAGTTAAAAATCTTGGCCTCCATATAAATAGTATTCTGACCTGGGGGTTCATATCTCCAAAACATCGTAAAGTGGTTTTTACGTTCTCTTTATCACTTGAAAATATTTCTTCCCTTTAAGACTAAAATTACGATTTTATTGCTACTTATACTACCGATTATTGATTATGCAGAGGTGTGTTACCCAAATATACACCAAAATCTTCTTAACAAGCTAGAACGCCTTTTCAACAATTGCATCAGATACATTTTCAATCTTCGTAAATATGATCATTACTATCGCTCTCGCTTAAATATCTCACTATTAAACAGAGGCGTGACTTTAGAATTTTGCTTGTCCTCTTTACTATCCTAAATGATCCATCCACTCCTTCTTATCTTAAGGACAAATTTCATCATATTTCCTTAACGCATGATAGAACTCTGCGTTCCTCATATAATAATATACTAATTACCCCACCACATTTAAAAAAAAATTTTTAAATAAGCACTTTATCTGATATATTTATATAGATATTAGATGATAGTTAATATGGTCAATTCGGTTAACTTTGTTGCTATTTTATTTATAGGTTTATGCTATACAATGTGTCGGGTTATCGGTGTTGGAGCTTTTAATGCTGTAAAATATAATCAATTTCATCGACAAATCATGTCTCAAATCTCATTTAGACCTAGCTGTATTTAAATGGCAGCCATTTAAATTTTTCAGTGTTACCACCTCGACCCCGCACATTAAAATTACAATATTCACCGATGTAGAAGTCCTACATTCTTAAAAGATGTCTCATTGGATAGATAAAGAAACGCGTAATAAAATAAAAGCAAACTTTTAACTGCAAAATTGTATTTAGATCCTAAAAAGACTTAGAAAAGAAAAAAAATGTTAAAAAAATCGGTTATTTCTTCACATTTTCGACTTTAATGAAAAAATTAAGTCATTTACCTAATGATTTTTTACATTAATCGGATAGACCAGAACATATCCTAACCAAAAACATAAAAATCTTAATTGTAAATTAAATAGTTTAAGAATTGTACTTTATCAAACACGACCTCTTAAAAGAGCAAGCTGCACGTGCAGGATCATTTATGATAGTTCAAGAGCAGGTAGAAAAACCCAAAGCCCATTGTTTGATGTTCTAAACAAGTGTACTTGGGACAACAAAAACAGTCGTCCCTCGCCACGCGTTGTGATTACACTACTTTTGCCCCTCTAAGATCGCTTGTTGTTGTTATTGTTAAAAAAAAATCCGTTTTGTGGAACTTTTTAAGTTTGTGGTGAAGTTTCTAGTTATTTTGATATTTTCAAAAATGGCAGATGGTAAATACTCAAACCAGCATGTCGCTGATATCCACTTTGTGTATGGATTGTGCAACGGCAACGCAAACAGAGCTGTCACAGAGTACGCCGGAATGTTTCCCAACAGGCCTACACCAAATGCTCGCACTTTTGTAAAGATACATTTGCGGATAGCTGAACTTGGGATCAGAAGACCCGCTATTGAAAGATTTCGGCTTGTGGCACCTGAGGAGGAAGAAGAGATATTACGATTAATTACACAAGATCCCAGACTCGGTGTAAGACGAATAAGCAATATGCTTAATTTAACAAAATGGTCAGTGTGGAGAGTTTTAAAGAGGGAAGGTTTGTATCCTTACCATTTTCGGCGGGTACAAGACATTCGCGAACCTGATTATGCTATAAGAGCAGTTTTTTGTTCGTGGATCAATAGAAGAACAAGACAAGATGCAGATATTTTTAAAAAAAAAATTGTGCACTGACGAAGCCACTTTCACGAGATCGAGTTATACAAATCACCGTAACGAGTATCTGTGGCTTCAAAACAACCCTCATGCTGTTAGAGAAAATACTTTCCAACATGAAATTCGAGTAAACGTTTGGGCTGGAATAAAAGACGATATTTTAATTGGGCCGATAATTTTACCAGAAACTATGAATGGCCCAAGATTTTTAGAGTTTTTGCAAACACAGTTTTTGGAAGAATTAATGGAGCTTCCATTAACTCACAGAGCAAGGATGATTCTCCAACTTGACGGTGCACCTGCACATTTTGCACTAAATGTGCGAAATTATTTAAATGAGCGCTATTCGCCGTGAATTGGTCGCGGTGGAAGGATCGCTTGGCCTCCATGTTCACCGGATTTAACTCCCTTAGACTTTTTTCTATGGGGCACTATGAAGCAAAGAGTTTATGCGAACGTGCCAAACTCACGAGAAGAGTTGATTAATAAAATAATCGAAGTTGGAAATGAATTGCGACAAGATCGGGAGATGATCAGACGTGCAACTCAACATGTGGCAATAAGGCCTACAACATGTCTCCAACATCGCGGAGGTCATTTCAAACAGTTTTTATAAATAACTTTTTAGTTACGTGCATTTTGAAATGTTGTGTTTCACTCTTCTCATCAATTCACTTTGTCTGTCTGCAACCAGGGCGACAAATTTTTCAAAGGTCATATTCAAACAGTTATACTACTGATTTTTTTTTGGTTACAATTAAGATTTTTATGTTTTTGGTTAGGATATGTTCTGATCTATCTGATTAATGTAAAAAATCATTAGGTAAATGACTTACTTTTTTCATTAAAGTCGAAAATGTGAAAAAATAACCGATTTTTTTTTACATTTTTTTTCTTTTCTAAGTCTTTTTAGGATCTAAATACAATTTTGCAGTTAAAAGTTTACTTTTATTTTATTACGCGTATCTTTATCTATCCAATGAGATATCTTTTAAGAATGTAGGACTTCAACATCGGTGAATATTGTAATTTTAATGCGCGGGGTCGAAGTGGTGACACTAAAAAATTTAAATGGCTGCCATTTAAATACAGCTAGGTCTAAATGAGATTTGAGACATAATTTGTTGATGAAATTGATTATATTTTATAGCATTAAAATCTCCGACACCGGTAACAGGACACACTGTATATCTATTGGTATGTAAATAAGTATATATGTATGTAAGTATTTGATTGTAAATATAAATATTATATTGAGTGTCTGTATTATATTTTATACTATAAATGTTTATTGTATATTTATTATATATACATTATTTACACATTATTTTCCACATATCCGGAGTTGACTGGGAGAGAATTTCAAAAGGCATTAAGTCCGCCCTTAGTAATCCTTTTTATTAAGGTGCATTAAAGTGTAAATAAATAAATAAAATAATTATATATCATGTCGTAAAATATTTAAGGAGAAAAAACAAATGAAACTATGTATTCACACACAAGGAGGTTACACAGCTATGAATAATAATGAACAATTTACGGTTACAGTTCGACTTCGCTTGGCGCGCTTTTTACTAAGCAAAATTTTAATATTGCAATAATTTTTACTAAGGTATATGTTTTTCTCAATATTTTAGTCTTTATGTTACACACTTCACAGCACACGATCGTTACGTACAATGGTGATGTGGAAATGCATATATTATCATTCCACTTTATTTATTATTGATTGATCTAAAGTCTAAATTTATGTTGGCCTACGAACTATTGTCGGCTTACAGCCTACACTGCCTCCGTCTGGATAGCGCACTAGTCCGTACGACTAAAGAGAAAGCCCGTCCTCTTTACCTACAATTTATGGTTTGTGCATCTGTGTTGTGCTGACCTGTGCTGAATTCTGTTCAATTTTGAAAAATATTTTAAATAATTTTAAAAAGTAATGATGTATTTATAATAATATAAATTTCTAAAAATAAAAAGTAAAGTCACAGCTTATGTACGACCTACAGCTGAGCAAAGGCCTCCACTCATTTTCTGTAAGGGTTTTAGGGCAATGAAATATCCGCGCGCACGTTCATATCAATTGTATATTTGCAGCAAGAAATGGTTCGACTCGACCGGGAAAGGACCACGATCTCTAAGAATACCAGCGTAGAATAGCAGCTTAATGCTGCTTTCTTTCGTATGGCGAGTGTACAGAGCCGGAGACCATTTTTACTGGAAAAGAGGTGTTTCATTTTAATTATCACAGCTGACAACGGATCTGAATTTTGAATTGCAAACTTTGGACTACCCTTATCTTATAAAAAAAAGAAGGAATCCATTCTGGATTGATCTCATAAGCATATTTGCAGAATATACTGAATTTATCTGTATCATCATAAAACAATGCAATAACGTGAAATAATACTACTAAACAACGGGACTTGAGCGACGCCTCTTACCTTTTACATACGGAATGAGTTGGCAAGAAATTTGTGCTAAAGAAATAATTTTCGATTTTTCAAGTTTTGAAAAACATCTTATCATACATATTGAAAACTCAAGCATAACTTCTATTGCTATTAAATATTTGCAACCAATGCTCGGCAGATTACAAGCACTTAGACTTTTAATTGTCCTGACTGACTTCGGTAATTTCCTCCAGTATGCGAATCTATTGTTCCTTATTATCAAAAGTATTTCCACTCAACGATTTCTTCAATTTGCCAAATTAGCCATTGTTCAGAGTATTGATAACCGTAAAATAAGGGGCATGAGTTGTATGTTGTATGTCGATATTTTTTAAAGAAACACTCAAGAGGGAGTAGAATTTGATCACAATTTGTTTATCTTTGTATTATTTGACCTTTATTTTTAATTATTTACTGCATAACCTATTTTTGAAAAATAACATTATTTTTATTTAAAAATTAACATTGACAAAGAGTAATAAAATAATTAATAGAATGAGACGTTATTTTACAGAAATCCATTACATAAAAGATGTTAAAAATTGAGAGTTAATATCCTTGTAAATATAATATCGATATGTCTTACCTAGTTTGCAGAGCACCACTACTCCCAGCACCGCTATTCACAACACAACTACTCCCTTCAATGAGGAGTGTCCTCATGCTATTTGAATTTAGAGAAGGGTAACGGATAAATAAACTTAGCGATCACTTTTTTTACATTCACGCAGACAGACGCAGAGAAAACTCAATTATATTTCTTTTAAAAGCAGTAACGAATACCATCACTACCAAAAATATAGTAATAATAATAATGGCCTCCAGACCGAATTTCGGTCACTGCGGCCAGTCTCAACGGAGACTAGCCATCGGTGCAGGACAGGACTATAGTGCCTGGTGCACTCTCTATTCTCTCGCCTTCATAATCCGATGGGACGGTAAACCGACACGACCGGAGAAAGATCGGGCGCAGGACCTACGGCTTTACGTGCTTTTCTTTAAGATACCGCCAACTTTCTAACTCTGGGCAGCTACTGAGAATTTCTTGACGGAAAAACTCAATAAGTGATTTTTTGGCCCGAACCGGGATTCAAACCCAGGAC
This sequence comes from Parnassius apollo, assembly GCA_907164705.1. Taxonomy (NCBI): domain Eukaryota; kingdom Metazoa; phylum Arthropoda; class Insecta; order Lepidoptera; family Papilionidae; genus Parnassius; species Parnassius apollo. Next base: position 5,642,935 of record CAJQZP010001376.1, read on the forward strand.
CTCATGATCAGCAGTCACACTACTACAACCAATAGACCAACGAGGCAGTCACCACCAAAATATTTGACACCTTTATGAAATACACTGCCAATCTGAGACGCAGATGCTACCTATCGATCGTTGCTTCCTACACATCATTACCTCTTGCGACAATCTGGCTCAGTCATCAATCAAAAGTTGATAATCAGTGCCTGTGTGTATTTCACGGTTGACTGTGTTTGTACTTATGAATTGTAAGATGAAAATGAAACACATATCGCTGATACACGTAATGATCTATTTACTCTTTTGACCTACTTATATAATTACAATAATCTATCTCGCTTGCACACCATTTATACTACTTTATTTTTATCTTACTCTGTACCCATATTGTTACCATACTTGCGTCAACATTCACATTAAACTTACGTTCCGTTTTAAATTTTAATATATATTCTATTATCTATTATCTATAATCCTTATATGCCCTACGAAATTTACAATGGGTGCGTTTGGCAGAAAAAAGCGCTAGCAAGCGCTTACAAGCGCTGAAATAGTTTTCGGCCAGGACACGATTACTACTTCAGTAGCGCTGACACAATCCGCCATTTTGCTTATTTAATTTGTTTGTTTTGAAGTAGAGTTTATAAATTGTTTTGTGAAATATTAGTTTTAAGTAATATAATAACGTGAATAAACATATACATGTTATTAAAAATTCATGATTGGTAAGTTTTTAATATGAATACTTTACAAACATATATTTAAATTAGGTTAGGTTCCCCGGTTAAAACTAACATCGTGTCCTGGAGGAAAATAGCTACTTACGATTTGACAGCGCTTACCGCTTACGATCGCCATTTTGCTTACAAGCGCTTGCTAGCGCTTTTTCTGCCAAACGCACCCAATGTTTACTAAAATTTTAATACATAGTCTTGTGTGACAACTGCAGTTTTGAAAATGTCTTCTTCTTTCATACAAATGTTATAAGCATGGTAAATATCTACTTTAAACTTATAGAAATTATTAGTTTATTAAATTATTATACATTTATGTTACAAAAATTATAATAAAGAACTTAACTAAAATAATAATTAAAATTATAATATTTACGATTAAAACTAATTATATACAATATAAAAGAAGAAACTATAAAAAAATAATCATTTTAATTTTTTTTTACCTAAATTAGTTTATTATAACGTTCAATTTATATTACAAAAATTATAATAAAGAACTTAACTAAAATAATACTTAAAATTATAATATTAAAGATTAAAACTAATTATATACAACATAAAAGAAGAAACTATAATATAGAAAATCTAAAACTAAAAATTTAAATCGTCAAAAAGACCTGCTCCCCGTGGTATAGTGCCAAGAACGCTGGCTGCGTTTCCTCGCTGAATAGCTATACTTAGCCTTTGAGCGAGGAAAGAACCAGCCCTCTTATCACCAGCAGCGACGACCAGTCGTGGATACAGTTCCTTTAGAAACTTCATTGCACGTGGACCCCACGGACCGATAGACTCTACAGCAAATGGCACAAATACGTAGTCATTTCCCAAAGACTCATATTTGCGCCATTTACTAAATTTGGCTGCCTCTGACGCCGCCTCGGCTCTAAAAGAGGTACCCCTGAGATGAGAGGCCGCCAAAATGTCGACCTCTCTCCCAAGGGATCAAAGCCTACCATCGGGTCTCTTGCCATCGTCTCTAAATATCCCGCAAGGCTCTAAAACCGAGGGGATATTTATAGAGATAAGAGCCCTTCGGATGATTTCGTTCAAAGAACCGTGACGGGAAAACCTACCTGCACTTTTCTTGCATGAAAGTCCGTGGAGCCCAAACTCATCGACGCTGCTACCACTGGTGAGGTTGACAAATAGCCACTCCTAGCCGGATTCCTACGGTGATGCGCAAGCTTTCCCCATCAAGTAATGTGCCGAGATTACTTGATGGTAGAGCATGTAACCAGTGGCTAGATTCCTTAGTCGAAACAGCTAGAAGGCGAGCCTGATCTTGTTGAATATGGAAATTTTGAAATAAACTTTTCAGGACACTCCGTACCAACGGAATATCCCACTGTTTTTGTTGGTTAACTTCCAGTGGGACATTTTCGCCGGGACAGAGCGTTAGCCATGTTTGCTTTGCCTCCGAAGCAAAGCACATGTCTACTTTATTATTTAAAATTGTGTTACATAGGTCATTGACACTATGCACGGAAGCAAGGAAAGCAGGCAATGCGACGCTAGAAATATTTCTTACACCAATTCCACCAAATTTGATAGGTAAAGTGGCTTGATTCAGGCTATTGTATTTAATCTCAAATTTAGAATGTTTTCTAAAGCAATTTTAAGATTACTATCAATATCTTTTAAAATATCCGAACATTTCCAGACTGGACTTGAGCGTAACAAGTATGTAAATTTAGGTACAAGGAGATAATATTTTAAAGTGGTAAGGGCAATATGGGGGTTTAAAATATATAATTTATCAACGTGATTTAAAAATTGATCAAATTTTGTTTTTAAAACAGGTTTAATACTATCGAAAAACAACGGAGCACCAAGCAGGTAAAGCGATTCCGAATTGACAGTTTTTATTCCTGGAGAAATCTGATTGAAATTTTGAATTAAGGTATCTCTGTTGGAATTAGAAAAATTATTAAAAATAAATATTTTACATTTATTTGTATTTGGTTCAAGACTAATATTTTTAAAATTTTGAAAAATATGAGTAAGATCATTGAGGGCGTCATCTGCTTTACCTCCCAGTGTACCGTCGTCCAGATACCAGACATTCAGCTTGGATTTTAAATTTGAAACTTATAGACAAATTGCGAAACAGTTGAAATTATATCATCCATTCTCTCAATTGGTTGAGCATCTTAAATGGTTATTGGATTTTTGTGTAATCTACTACTGCTCTGAATGGTGTAATTTCATGAAATGGTTTTGGCACTACACACATTGGTGCAGCATACCATATAGAGTTTGATAATCAACAAAATTTTTGATCGAAGCAATTTTCTATCCTCTGTTTCAGAAATAAACGCTCGGTTTACTGTGTTTTAGTTTTATTTCAAGTTCAAAATATGGGAATATTCCTATGTGTTTCAAGTTACTTTTTAAAATATAATTATATTCACAAACTAACTGCATTACCCTATCCTTGTAGTTCTGGGTAATTTCTAAACTAACGTTTTATTTGTCGTTTAACAAGCTATCAAATTATCTTCTTTAGATATGTTCAAAAAAGATTGGGTATGTATGAGAGTAATGATACATATTTTTCCATCAGGTTCATTAATAATACGTGCATAAACAGCAAGTTGCCAATGCTTTTCTATAATCATTCATCATCATCATTAGCTTGCGGCAGTCCACAGCTGGACATAGGCCTCTCCCACGACGCGCCACTTAGCCCGATCTTCGGCATCAAGCATCCAGTTGATGCCAGCCGCCTTGCGCAGATCGTCGCTCCATATAGCCAGGGGGCGTCCCACACTACGTTTACCTAAACGCGGTCTCCACTCTACGAAATGCCTACTCCAAAGATTATCGCTTCTGCGACAAATGTGAACAGCCCATTGCCACTTCATCCTGCAAATACGGTAGGCTACGTCGATAACCTTGGTTCTCCGGCGGATTTCTTCGTTACGAATCTTATCAACCAAAGAAACTTCGAGCATAGCTCTTTCCATCGCCCGCTGGGTGACTGAGTTTGTGGAGTTGTAGTCGTACCATAAGTGTCCACGATTCAGCACCATATGTGAGTACTGGCAGGATGAACTGGTCGAAGGCTTTCGTCTTAAAGCTTTGCGGTATGGGCGACGAGAAGACCTGAAGAAGCTTCTCGAACGCTGCCCACCCCAACTGAATCCGCCTATCGACTTCTTTCTTGAAGTTGTTTTTATCTATCTGCATTATTTGGCCGAGGTAGATATACTCCTGAACAACTTCAAGAATTTTACCATCACCGATAATCGAATCTAGTATGACATGACTGTTAAACTTGACTTTCGTCTTATTTAAATTCATACACAGACCGACACGTAGAGAGGCTTCATTTAGGCTGCTCAGCATGTCTTGTAGTTCTTGCAGCGATTCTGCCATGATGACGATATCATCGGCTAAGCGTAGGTGTGAGATGTGTTTGCCGTTTATATTGATACCGCGACGATTCCAGATTAGCGTCTTAAAAACATCTTTCAGTGCATTTTCCGGTACTGCGCGTTTCCAAAATCGCCTTTTCAAATGTACTCCTCATTTGCTCTAATTTATTATTATTTGGGGGGTATCTATAAAGTTTTCTCATCTGTTTGGGTTCTATAAATATATAATTATAAATGAAAATAGAAAAGATAAATATACATAAATATCAATAAAATAAAATAAATACATAAATAAATAAAGACTCAACCAGATGGAAGCCCTCGGCAGGGGAGACCAAACAGCCGAGGGATAAGGGGTAAAGGAAAGAAAACGGCGGACGATGCGGGCGGTATCGATTATTATTATTATTATTATTATTAGTCCTTGTGTATTGACTTTATATAAAGTTATTTAGTTATCATTAAGGTTTGATGTATGAAATAGCCATTTTTAATGAAAAGTTTAAAAAAATTTGTAATATGAAATACAGCATAAAGAAAGGGCATTGCCCACTCTTCATAGACATTTCGGCCATAGGTGCCCACATATAAAAGCATATAGATATGATAATATACAATTAAAGGAATGAAATGGTTAAGAAATTGGTTTAAACAAAGTCGGGAATTTTAAGATATAAAAGTTTTTATTTTCATAAATACAGTTTTTTAACAACTAATTTTACCGATGTTATCGCATTTGATTTCTTTGATTTTTAATTCCCGACTTTTGGGTGCTTTCCAGCACACATGGTCATGGGGGGATTGAGGTGACTGGTGTACCGAAATCGGTGTTAACTTGGAGTAACTTCAGCTTTTTAATAACTATTTATGGTCCGATCTACGCAGAATGAACTTACTGTCCTGAAGTCTTGCGTGGTATGCTTGGGTTTAGTTTTAATTTTATTAATTACAGTGTCCCAAGCAGGTGGGAATATCCAGCTTCATTCTCAATTGAAATTAGAATGTTTGAATCTGGGTGCAATACATTACCGACTTCAGATTACAACGAGGATGAATTAGATGATTCAGATGGTTCCCGTTCTGCAGTTGAATGTGATGCTGCTCTATCAAACCTTCGCCAACAATTATGACACACACGAGATGACGATGGCAACTGAAGTAATATAAAATAAAAAAGTGAAAAAGTGAACTAAATAAAAATAAAATAGATTTGTTTCCTTTAAACTCTAATACATATAAAATATTTATCAAGTTAATTGTTACTGCACAAAAGCAGACTTAATGGCCTATATTATTTAATAATTAAGCACTTAAAAACTACCAGTAGTCCAAAAACAATGAAAAATCAATTGTCTCATTACTTGGTAGTTGGTAAAAACGGTAGCAGTCTATCTGGTGGTGACAAGCTAATCTTATCGCCATGTTATAAATAAGCTTGTATGTTTGTCAGATATAGTTTGTGTGGATGTAATCAGAGTAAAAACATGTATCACTATCAGATATGAGCACACACACTTAATAAAATAAAAAATGTTCAACACGTACCTCACGTGGTGCAATTTGATGGGCAATTTCATTCTTTATGAGTTCCTCACGTGGAGAATCAGACCCAAACAATGTGTGTGATCTTATTCTCAAAAGTGACTTTCCACAGCTGATACATACATGTCCATGACTATTAATTGGTGAATTTTTCTGTTCGCTAGTTGGATGTCGTATTTGATTCCAGGCTGCAGTCTTAACATGCGTGGCATACTACACTATCATTCGAAACTTGTACCTAATAAAGAAGCCATAATTATCATATCAATTGATATAATTATAAGACAACTCAGTTAATAAGCATTGCTGCAATTGTAGAATGACGAAAAGGAAGACATGACACATGATTGTAACTATTTACCTGCTGTGGTCGAACCTATTCTTGTATAAGATTTCGCAGTTCTGGAATTTCCAACAAATGCCTTCGTGTTTTCGCTATATGATGGGAAAAAATGTCAGAGTCCATTTATAAGGCTAGTTCGTTACTTCGATAACAAATTCACAAAAATAAAAACAAACAAAGCAACACGCAAATGAATTCTACATGTGACTATTTATATAGGTATAGATATAGTTGTGAAATGTGAACTGAATTGTAATTTCATTCCATGACAGGGCCTAGCTGTCAGACTCGATGTTGCCACTTAACTGACATAAAATCGATGAAAAGATATCGATTTTTATTCAATTAATAATATCGTTAAAAAAACAATCTTTGAGGTGCTTTAAGTTCTGCACACTTTTTAAAATATATTTTCCTTTATTTATTTAAATGCTATTTGAAATGTATTTTTTAAGAACGGTTAAATTGTGCAGTAGCGTTTTGTTAAGCTTTAACCTTTTGAGCGCCACGCCAAAAACGCATTACCGTGTCCTGTACGCCAAAGCGCCAAAACAAAATAGTGTTGCCAAGAGGTGATATATCGATAACGTAAAATAAATTGTTTTTGTTGGTTTTTTATGCCATAAATGACTCTTTATAAGCTGTATGTTTTATTTAATCTTGTGCTGTCATCCACTGTTTTTATATATGTACTTGGTACATATAAACATAAATAAAAAACAAACAATAACAATAAGATAGTAGTAAACCACAGCACTACTCTCCATCCTATTGACGACACTGTCACGACTGGACGACAACGGCGTAGCTCACCTTCCTTTTTTTAAACATTCTTAGAATGTGTATCGATTTCAAAATCGATCTAACCGAAATATACAGACATCGATTCATAATATTTTATGTGTCGGGGAAGGCGTAGACCAAGTGAAGCACGGAAGAAAAGTCTTACACTCTTATGACAATGGGGATTTGATATGATGCTGATGCTGCTACATGATTTTGAGACTGAGAAAAAAAATGGCACAACACAAAATGAAAAATTGCTCTTCACACCTTAAGTAAAAAAACATTAATTGTAATTTTGTATTATTATTAAAAAAAGGTACATAATTATTCATTAATCAACAATTGTATATAATTATTCGCACTAGGTAAATCAGCCTTATAATATTAAAATCTTGGTCATGGAATAAATAAACATAATTGTTCACCAATCAATCAAAAAATTCAATTCATCGATCAAAAATCAAAATTCATCATCATCGACGCTTTCCAAAATCCGAGTGAGTTCTGAGGAATCGTTGCATTGCTCTACTTTTCTCGGTAATCACTTATGACATCATCAGGGTGTCGTTTATCCTTGATCACGGTGCCCAGTGAACTGATTTTCGATAACGCGCTAAAGATGCGCTGGAGTTGAGATATTAGATTTATTATGCGAAGATGATCTGATTACATTTTTTTATTCATGTAGCTAATTATAGTTTTATGTTTCTAACCTTTAATTTTATTCAAATATCAATAATAATAATAGAAAAAAAAACACCATTGAGCTGAATTTTGGATAGTTTTCAAGAAATCTATGCTTCCCGCGTTTGACATTAGCGGTCAACCATAGACGACTTTGGCGTGCTGGACTTAGATAAAAATCAATTTTTATTAGTTCAATGTTTCTTAGTACTTGTGGCTCTAGAAGACTTGTTTTTTATACTCACATGTTGCTGGGTTATTCCTAATTTGAGGAGTGTAGAATTGAAATACCTGTAATAATTTTCCAATATCTATATTTCATTTTTTGAGAGCCGGGTTTTTTGTCAACTATAGACGTCGTTGGCGCTCAGGGCCCGCAGGTGTTGGTCAAGTATAGGCAACTTTGGCGCTCAAAAGGTTAAAGGATTCATGGTAAATCAGCTGGAAACTAACTTGTTTCGTTATCATAACATGATTCTATTTTAAATGTATTGTTATAAACAGATAAGAATAACTTAACAGATCTTCTTTGAAAACAGATAAGAATAACAGTTCTTATCTGTTTTCAAAGAAGATCGGTTAAGATTAACAGTAAAATTGTGCCGTAGCGTTTTGTTACTCTCTAAAGAATTCATTGGAAATCAACTAGTAATTCGCTTGTTTAATTATCATAACATAATAATTATTTAAAAATTATATTAGTACTGTAATGATGACACCGTAAATAATCGATCGAAAAAGAGAATCGATTTTTTTAAATGTGTTTTGTGATTGGCAACACTTTTTTTTTATTCACAAAACTAACTAACTTTTCGGTACTTTTAATTTGTGCAAAAATATTCCCATTGTTTGAGGATAAATGAATACTGCGATTAATAACCATAAATTAAGATATAATTTTTTAACAAATGCACATTGTTGGGCGTTCCATGACCGAAAATGGGCATCCCCCTTTAAAAAACGAGTCTACAGTAGTTGTATGAATATAATAGTTTGTAATAATAGCTTTATGATCTCGGCGGATCCCAAGCAGTTTGTAGTACCCAGCGTTCGTCTCTATTGAAATTAGTATGTTTTTTTTAATAGCCTCATGTATCATCCTTGGTAGTAATCGACGTTCTTTTGTAGGGACTTGTGGTCTATCAAATCTGATGTAGTAGTTGGGGCCGTCTAGGATATGATCACAAACTGCAGATTTCCTGGAAAGTTGATGCTTCACGTTAGCTGTATGTTCTTTTACGCGGGTTCTAATTGATCATTTTGTTTGCCTATATATAAGAGATTACACCCATATAAAGTAATTTATTATCTCTCAGACGCCAGTAGACCCTACGGGCATTTTCCTAAGTCGTCGCTTATGATCCGGTCAAAAAAAAGAAAAACACACATGAGATGGCTTTGGGAATGAATTTCTTTTAGGTCTTTAACCTTCGGCACCACTTCTAAACCCAGAAAATGAAGAGATGTTTTTATCTGTTAACGTATAAATTAAATTTTGTCACTAATATCGCCATACCGTATATTTAGATTAAAAAAGTAATGGAATAAATTAACCCTCATTGAACACACAAACCGTATTTAAATCTGAAACACATTTTGGAAGAGAACATCAATCGTTTAACAATTATTGGGTGTCAGCTGTTCTTGTAAAAATTCAGATCACTCATCGATCAAATACCGGATTCTTGACTATCCTTGTTCAACTTATCACGTTGAGATTATTACACAATAATTAAACAAAGGAACAGCGCAAGACACTCATCTTAAAAAAGAATGCTAACCAAATTTTAATCATAAAATAAGTTTTAATATCTTAATAAAAATTACACTTTTTTCAGCTTTACAGAAATCCGGAATTCTTTTATCAAAATAAAAATGTTTCTTCATTTAATTTAAGATGCCATTAAAATAGAAATTTTTATGTATAAAGTATTGCCCTATAAAATTATTATGTTAACAGACATCGATATCCGGTGTGAAGCAAATAAAATTGTTACAGTTACATGTATCTTTATTGCACACTAAAGAAAACAAATCACATATTATTTTTACACAGTAGAGTCACGCTACAGTTATGTTATTTATGTAGCACGAATGCTGTAATAGAAAAGGACCACGCTCTCACGGAATACCAGCATAAAATAACAGCTTAATGCGTATGTGTTTCGTAAAATGAGTGTAGAGAAGCGGTGATCATTTTTATTCGACGTGAGGCATTCCATTTAAGCCGTCAGGTGTGAGAACACATCTGTATTTTAATACTTAATCAAAGACATATATAGATGTTTATGGGCCATAACATCAAATAATAACCACGAGGTTGACTGTGGTCTCGGTTTTCACATTAATAAAGTAAACAACAATAACCAAAAACAGATATAAAACATTTCTTACAGGCAGCCTACAAGAAAAAAATAAAATGCCATCTTTTACTTGCGATTTTAACTGTCACTACTCATTAACTTATTACTAACAGAAAGCATGAGGCATTGCTGTTACTTTTAATTGAAGGAGCAATATTTTCTGCATACAAAAATGTTTTCCTTAACTTTAGAGCACATGGTAAATCAGCATTCAAAATTACAGATAAAATATTATGTTACGTGAAAAAATTATAAGCCATTGACATTTTGAAACTGTTGCGAGATTGTTCAATACTAAATCCTCCTTTGCTATTTAGTTGTGTTAAAAATGAGGAGTAGCATTTATTTCATCAGACATGCATGCAAATACACAATCACTTTTGCATCAACCATTTTTATGCAACAGTGGCAAAGCTAGGGTTCCAAACTAGGGTAAGCCCAAGATGTGGTTTTGTTCTTTTTAGTAGTTTTATAATAATACACCAATCTTGATCTGTCTCCACTCTTCAGTTTCATATTTAGTGCTGTCAAGGACGTGTTTAACAAAGGATACAGAAGGCATACTACCGCTAGATAGATTGTATGACATATGCAATTGCATACCTTCAGTGACTTTGAAAAGAGCTGTTTGGGTTTGCTTGAGCGAAAGAAAATGATATTTACATACAATAGAATACATGAACAAAAGAAAAGCATGAACAAATTATAAACAAACTATGTACATAATTAAAAAACGGACGCCTGGCAGATGTGAAACATCGAAATTATCTTGTTTAAACAGATTACGACAGGAATTAGATATGGTATAATGAGAAGATAAAGCTTTGCATAAAATAATCAGTATTTTTACCATAAAATAATGACTATTTATTATATAATTATTCATTTTCAATTAAAACTACTTTTACGGATTTTATCGCGTTTATTTTACTATTATTTTTAATTCCCGACGTTTCGGGCGCTTTCCAGCACCCATGGTCACGGGGGACTGAGATGACTGACGTCCCGATGTCATTGTTAAACCCGGAGTACCTTCAGCTTTTTTAATTATTGTTTATGGTCCGATCTATGCAAAATGAACTGACTATGTCCTGAGGTCTTGCAATGGTATGCTTGGGTTTAGTTTTAATTTCATTGATTATAGGATCCCAAGCAGGTGGTAGTACCCAGCCTCCTTCTCTATTGAAATTAGGATGTTTTTTAATTTCAATGGCCTCACGTATCATCCTTGGTAGGAATCGGTGTTCTTTCGCGAGGATTTGTGGTCTATCAAATCTGATGTAATGGTTGGGCCCGTCTAGGATATGATCGCAAACTGCAGACTTCCCGGAACGTTGATGCTTCACATCAGCTATATGTTCTTTTTTTACGCGGGTTCTAATTGATCTTTTTGTTTGTCCTATATAAGAGAGACCACATTCACAATCAAGCTTGTACACTCCTGCATCTTGTAGAGGAATATGACACTTGACTGATGGTAGGAACTGACTAATCTTCTTCGGCGGCTTGTAGAATGTTCTAATAGAAGCTCGCTTCAAGATGTAGCCAATCTTGTCTGTGACACCTCTGACATATGGTAGTACAGCAGGCACACGCTCGACTGTGGCCGGCTTCACTCGGTCACTGTGACGTAGGCGCGGGACCCGAAGCTTGTTGTCGTGCAGAACTTGCTTGACGTGCTGAAGCTCGGCGGCCAGGTGTTTGCTGTCACAGATTCCTCGTGCTCTCTGTAACAAAGATTTGCCCACGGTATGTAACTGTGAAGGATGGTGGTGAGATTCACCGTTTAAAGCGAGCCACAACTTCAGGGCAAATCACGGCTTTTGGTTCCATAGTAATTGCTATATAAACATTTCGTAGTTATTTTTCATTATAGAACATTTTGCCACAGGTTAGAAAGGCAGCGATCGTCTTCTCGAAAGCCCGGTAAAAAGCCAACGCGTGCGAGAGAGATGACAAAATCAACTCCTTGCTTTAATTAATTTTGACAGTCCAGTGTATTTCGAATTGAAAGCAAACTACCAAGTGTTGACGTTACATATTATATGTTACGAGGTCATGCCCTTTGAAATAGTTTGAAACAGTTTACGAATTATTTTATTAGTTGATATTATTGATTGAGAATTTTTATAGAGCAAGCCCGGCTTTTGGGCTTCTATGGAGGCTTCGCCACTACTATGCAACAAGGTTTTCGAAATATTTGATTTCATTTAATTACATCAAACAGTTTGTGCGAGGTTACTCAGGTCAAGATTAAATAATACAAAGTAATAAAAAGTAAAATAAAAAATAAAAGTTTTATTTATAATATAATATAATACAACTATTTTAAAACAACATCTTATGTTCGTTCTTACTCATAGCCTTAGTGATCGAATTAATCACCAAATCATAATAAAATATGCAAAAAAAAACTAGTGATTGTAATTGTGTTATATGATCGGAAATAATTAACCGCTGAGTAATTACAATCATGGAGAGAGTCCTAAAATGGAAACAAATTTCTTAAAGTTGAACTCTTACATATGTCGTTTAACATGGTACAAAATACGAGTAGCTTTATTATTCTCACCCTCTTCCTTTTTCAATGTTATTGCCGGTTTTCTATTCCATAGATACCCCCATTGATATGTAAATGATAGTTAAATGTAATTAATACTAACATCAAAAATATCTTTACGGAAATATTGCCTAGTTTTTGTAGACAATGTATTCGGTCTCTTATTGCCAGTTTTTACCAAGCATTTAAATCAGTTGGCACTTTTATTCTTAACTTTCGTGGCGTTCTTATTTTCGAAGTATTGCATTCAGGCAAAACACATAAATGATATAGATTGTAATCTATTATTAAACTTCCAAACATATCTTATTCCTTTACAAAATCGGCAAAATCCTAGGGTTGTGAAGTAAAGAGCTTAACAGCATGGCGACTGCGACTGTTTTTCGTGCGAAAATTCAAAACGGTAAATTGAAAGTTATAACGCTATCACTATTCGGTTTAAAATATATATATATATATATATATATATATATATATATATATATATATATATATATATATATATATATATATATATATATATATATATATATATATATATATATATATATATTGTTTGTAGTTCATTATCACCCCACGATTCGTTTAAAACACTATTCTATTTTTATGGCAATAGATAATGAATGCTTTTTTATAATAAAATAGCCTTCATTACTAAAAAAAATCGTAATCTTGAAACATGATGCGAATTTGTAGAGGTCAATATGGACTAAAAGAAATATATTTAGAAAAACGATTGAATAGGCTATATATTATCAAAGTAAAAAAAAAAACATTTGAATGTTATCTAACACGACTGAATAGGCCGTATGTAAATTGATCATTGCCTGTTGCGAAGAAGTCCTAACTTCAAGTTTCAACTTGTCACGCGCATTTGGAATTATGGCTGTGTTTGTACCAAGGTTTGTACTTAGTCGGGTCATAAGTTCTGTCAAAACCTTATTATTTAAAAATTTTGAAACTATAACGTTTGCGCTTGCTAAAAATAAAAAAAGACATTAGTTATCATTCATTTTCAAATATGAAGTGGTCGAAAAAAGAAAATAGAGTAGCGGTTATCACGTTGCACCGCTGCGATTACGCGCCGAAAGAGATTTTCAATATTTTACAAAAATTTAAAATAACCCTACGATATGTTTATCGCACTATGACACAATTCACTGAAGATTCAAGCTTCAAAGATCATAAGAGGACCGGCCGAGTTCGTACAGTTAGGTTACCCGCGATCATAAAAGCAGTGAAGGTGCGAATCCAACAAAATCTTGTTCGTAAACAAAACATTTTAGCTCTTCAGATGGGCCAGAACTTCGGTCAAAAGAGAAATCAATTAAGACCTTAGACTACGAGCTTATCGTAGTAAGACCGGATATTTTTTGATCGAGCGTTTGAAAAAAATTAGGCTGGATAGACCTCGTGCCTTGTTACGGCGGTACGCGGGAAAAAAATACCGGGAAATTTTGTTTTCGGATGAAAAGATTTTTAACATCGAAGAAAGTTATAATAAAAAAAAATGCAAAGGTGTATGCCCATAGCAGAGAAGAAGCCAGCAGGCGTATTCCGAGGGTTCAATAAGCACATTATCCTTCGTCGGAGTCTCATATTCAGGCTTACCGAGGTGTTTTTCTGTGAAAAAGGTGTAAAAACCAGTGCCGAGGTGTACAAAATACTGTCCTAACAAGCATAATGGAACCTCTTTCTCAAACAATGTTCAAAAACAGACATTGGATATTCCAACAGTACTCTGCACCAGCTCATAGGGCACGAAGCACGCAAAACTGATTGACGCCCATGGAATTAACTTTATGGAACATATGGAAAAAAAAAAAAAGTCGATTAAGGGCATTTATTCAAAGTAGTGGAGGGCATTTTTAATAATGTAAAAAAATTGTGTTTTAAATTAAATTACCTTTCATTTCATACACAATAATAATAATAATAATTTTCAAAAAATGCAGCATTAATTTTATAAAAAAATTTGACAGAACTTATGACCTGACTAAGTAATTTCATTTTTGGATTTAGTTAAGTTGACCCTCGGCTTTTCTCTTGGATTACAGGACAATAAATACTTGGGTTATGAAAGGAATAGTACAGATAATGTACAGCCTTCGGCTGCTTTTATAGATGACATTTTATAATTAATTGCAGAAAGTAATTTAACAATTTAAATAAGTTAAGTTTTATTTTACTTTCTTTAATAATTTCTACAAAACTGCATACTTTTGTGTATTTTTCAATTTATTTAAACAATTTATTATGAGAACGAGTAGTACACTACATAACCTACAAATCGTAAAACATAAATTAAAATACAACCCCAGGTTCTGCAAGAATATGATTTATCGACATACTTATTAAATATTAAAATTTTCAAAGTAACACACTTTAGTAACTACTAACTTGGTTTACACCGGGCCCAAACTTGTATGAAATTAAGTTCAGCTCCTTTCGAAACGCTTATAAACGAATATGAAGCTAAGCGAATGCTAGCCTCTTCATATTTAGACCAAATATTCGATCTTAAAACTATGTAATCCGCGAATATCAATAGCCTCGTACAATCTCGTACAAATCCAAAAAGGATGAATTCGTAACGTCGGTAGCCGCCCTTAAAAATTCTAAATTTGATGACCTTGTGGACTCTGTATTTTTACATATTGCATTAAAAAAGCTAGAATCGGACACCTTGCGTTCATTTGTAATGGAGAATCGTGGCTCCGAATTACCTTCGTTTGAAGTTTGGGCATCTTTTGTTCGAGACCAAATCAAAGTAATACAACGTTCATCAAGTACCATACAGAAAGCCAAAAAATACGCCGACCATCGACCAGTCTCTTCATCGAAGCTAGCGAGATACCTGACGTATCTAAACACTGCGCCTTCATTGTTTCGTAACGCTTATTTTTTTATGTAAAA
The DNA here is from genome assembly GCA_907164705.1 of Parnassius apollo. NCBI lineage: Eukaryota > Metazoa > Arthropoda > Insecta > Lepidoptera > Papilionidae > Parnassius > Parnassius apollo. Next base: position 5,658,228 of record CAJQZP010001376.1, read on the forward strand.
ACAACCTACACGGTAATCTGTATAATTGCACGACTTTCCGTAAAGGTTCACCGAGCAAACTTTATAAAATAGTAAAAGCCGACAACTTATGTTTAAATTAAGTGACAAGTATCGCATTGCTAATTGTAAGTCTAGTTCAATGTGTATTAAATGCCACAACAGACATCACATATTGGTGCATTTTAAGAGTGGTACCACATCCGCGTTAAGGAAGTCTGACTCCATCCACCAAGGTTGACCCTTCCCATGGGTGATCGGGCGAGATTGCTCTGTGCTCACTGTCAAACGTGAGAAAGGCTGATCGCGTTCGGACCACTGTGTTGCTAGGTACAGCATGTATCATAATTAGAGAATTGCATGGAAACGAACGGAGCTTTCGTACGCTATTAGAAAGCGCGTCGCAAAATAACTTTATAATGCTCATCTGGGCGCATCTATCTTCCCTCACCTTTTGATACATAACAAGGTCAAGAGTAACTCCTCGTGTATCACGCTTTACGCACTGGAAACCGTTTGAGATTATTGTCGGTTTCACTCTTACGGTTTATAATACTTCGGCAACCTTTCATTCTTGCACCACTATTGAACCTCTCGAATTATTGGCTCGTAGTTTTCTGGAAATAGAGGAGGGAAAAGTTCCGCGTATACATAGCTTGGATGATAGAGTATGCGAGGAGTCTAATAGCAACACGTTACAGTTTATTAGTACGGGAGTAGGTATTGAACTTATAGCAGTTTCATCGCGGCCAAAGGGAACACCAAAAAATGGTAGCCCTGGAGCCAGGTTTATGGACACCGTGAAGGGGGCCCAAATTTACAAATTTAGATCACCCCACGACCCGTCCGGTGACAGATTCCGTAAGCGTGGTCAGCGACACGGGACGCGAGTCAATGTCGCAGCCACGGTGCATGGAGACTTTGAAGCGACGGGATGGATATGCTGAGGCAAATATTGCTTGGCGGAGCGAGATATAGCACTTGCGAGAGAGGGAGATCAAGCTGCAAGCAGACCTGTCCGCTTTACCGAGAGAAGTGAGTCTGCGGGCGGCGGGCCTGTTCCTCCTGTCGGCGGCCCTGTTCCTCCTGTCAGCGGGCCTGTTCCTCCTACTGCTCTTTCAACAGACGGGCCTGTTCCTCTCGTCCGCGCTGCAGCTGCTCTTCCAACCGACATCGTACATCGTACGTGAGCTTATTACCTCTACCTGGTCAGATTGTTAAATACCCGCTTAAAGATGCGCGTGTAAGACATGAATAACATTTTATCGCAACTTTTTCAAAATATCACTATCACATCACAGATGGGTCAAATAGATTCCATCCATTATCTTTATTATTAGGTTTGTTTTTAATCTGGGTTTATTCGTCAATGTCACTTTCCTTGAGCCTGTAAAATTACATTGCCAGAATAGAAAACAACGCTAAAACAAAATTATTCTTGATTTACCTTTTGTGAAATAATTGTAATATTACACGTTCTCATCACACAATGGCGTTATCCGTCCCTCATGTAAGGCATATAATTGTTAAAATTACAAAAAAAAAACAGATAATTAAATACTATTGGTTCTAATAAAATGTATTATAAAATACTTCTGTGTTAGTGTGATATGATGTAACTTGTAGAAAATATTGTGTATTAAATGAGATATATAACTACTTGAACCCATAACTATAAGTACAATCAATTGTTGAATGCGTTTAACAATTGTCATGAAGAATGGGTAAAGTAATAACCTCGATGCGCAAATAACTTTGCATAATTTAAACCGAATTCCAATCACGTACGCTTGGTATTACCCCTGAATAGATATCTTCCCAAATAATGTAGCTCTTGGTGTTTACAAATTCTAAATTGTTAGGTATGTGTGTATTTGTGGTATCTGTGATTTACTATGTGGTAAAGCCATGCTGCAGCTATATAAGTAGTATAATTGTAGCACGAATGGGTCGGCTCGACCTGGGAAGTACCACGCTCTCACGAAATACCAGGGTAAAATAGTAACTTGATGCTGCTGTTTTTCGTATGGTGAGTATAAAGGACCGGGGACCCTTTTTACTGGAAACGAGGCATTCCATCTTAGTGCTCACGGATGACAACGCATCTGCATTTTGATTCGTAATCGAGGATAGATGTATATGTCATTGGGCCACAGCAACCACTTACCATCAGGTGGACTGTGTGCTCTTTTGTCACACTATACTATAAAAAAATCTTGTAAATCCTCTTATAGATATTTAATAGCTTATAATGCCTTAACTATAGAGCTTAAAAAACTCGCAAGAAATACACCCTTCAAAGGAAAAATTTAATGAGTGTTTGAAGGTAAACGTATCTATTTATATTATTAAGTAATTATTTTCAGTTGTATGTGTTTATTTTATTGTAGTTATTTTTAATATTAATAAATATTCATCAATAAAATAACAATTTTTTAATGTGTAATGATTAATTATTGAACTTATATAAAAATAGAATTAAAAAAATCTAAGTATAATTATTATTTTGCCACGCTTGGAAGGTGGGTTGGCAACCACAACTTTTTATTATATTTGTTGGTGAGCTGTGATCAGAAAGATGCTTATGCGCATCTTATTTCAGTTTCCCAGTTTCAGGGACTAAAAATGGCGTCGCCTCCATTCAACTCTCGCTCACACACTGTCGCTAACTATACTCGTACTCGCTCGGTAAAGACTGTATAAAAACTACGTTGCGATATGCGTTTTTTGTACGTTTGATATCAATGATAACAAATTCATTAAACTCCAAAATCCAGTCTGGTTACGCTAATTTGTGAGCTATGATGCGTTTCTGTTTGGAGAGTTTTCTTTATAATTACTTTATTTATTTATTTTGGCAACAAACAGCCGTACACAAAAGGAAATAAAATACAAACAACTTATTGTTAGAAATTGACCTACAGTGCCGAAAAGTTATTGTTGATTATTTTTTCAATATGTTTGTAAAAAATGTTTGCAAGCTATTGAGACATGAAATGCCTTATTAAAATTTTCATTTATCTGTCTATTTGGGTTAATCTTGAGAATGGCTGAACGGATTGTAATAAAACTACATCTAGTGGCCTTTAATGATTATTATACGTATAACGCCACATTAATAAATTCGATGTAGGCGAAGCTAGATCGGGTCGCTAATTACAAATTTTATTTAAAAACAATATACAATTCTTACTTGCGTATACAATTCTTTTCAAATATTTTCCCCTTAATAGAAAATTTCTAATTAACCGAATAATATAAAGTTATAACGATATATCGATATTAGCGGGTTTTCGCTCTTGGTTTCTTTATATAGAATAAGGATGACAAGCGAACTCAAAGGTCACCTGGTGGTAAATGGATGCTGTGGCCCATAGACATCTACATTTATCCTCGATTAAGAATCAAAGCGCAGATACGTTGTCACCCATGAGGACTAAGATGGAATGCCTTATTTCCAGTAAAAAAGGGTCTCCGGCACTCACTATACGAAACACTACAGTATTAGCCGGTTATTTAACGCTGGTATTATGTGAAACCGTGATCCTTCCCCGGTCAAGCCGACCTATTCGTGATACAACCATAATATAGCTCCAGCGTGACTCTACCACGTAAAAACTTACTGTACTGTGCATGTTGATCGTACGGACAGTAAAGATATTCTTACACCCCCACTACATGGATGATGATGATTTATAATTTTTAAAAATTCTATATAACACATTTCACCCTCATGAAACACTAACAATTAATATTCCGGGCCTTTGTAAATGCGGAAACTGTGTAAATGGCCTATAGATTTTTTGATTGTTACTTCCGTCTGAAAAAGATCTGAGTTACTCTCAACTTCCGCCGAATAATTTCACAAAAAGTTATTTGTAAGTAATTTTTCTATGAAGGTATTTATAGCCGTCCTGTTTTGTATTACGTCTGCAGTACGACTTGGCTTGGCTCGACCGGGGAATAATCTCACACAGAAAACCTCTTTGATAGAACAGAATAATGTGATTGTAGAAGATGTGTAATATCACGATGGTTGGTTAGTGGTTTTTAGAAAAAGGAGATTTTTTTATCAGACTGCATGTGTTTAATATGTTATGCATGTTACGCGATATCTTCGGTAATTTTGAACCGATTTTGATTATTATTTAATAAATAGGTTATACTTGATGGATGGATGGGTGGTGTTATATACGTATGAAACATAAATCCACTCTTAAGTCTAATAAAAAGCCTTGTAAGTAAATTTCACCCTACAACCAAGAGAAGAGAAGTTTTAAGGTTTTTTAGATATAGTATTATTAAATTTAATTAAATATTATACGACACTTGATTTGCGATATTCCGTAATTCAATATAACTTATAATTAACACAATCAAAAATTAACGTCTAAAGAAACGAAAATATTTAACGCTTCTTTTTCAAGTTCTTTAATCGAATAAAAAGTAGCCCGTTAGAAACCCTGAGTTACTAACTACCTACATACAAAATTTCGTGGAGATTTGTCCAGTAGTTTTTTGAATGAACCGTAAATAAACAGACAGGCACAGACAGGCAGACAAAAATTATATAATTTGGCTTCAGTATCCTTTATTTAGTCCCATGAACTTGTTTTACTGCAAGAAATATTAGATTTACAAGCACGACTTTTCTAAAGATTTATTACATATATAGATAGTCAAGTTGCGGGAGCTGCCGAGAGATTTTTAAAAACTAATTAAAACTACGTGCTCACAGAGAAAGATGTGAATTTATTCTGACCATTGTCTTTTACAATTCTTAATCCTATGCTTACAGTCTACTTAAATTACTACATAATTAGCGTTTATGTATTTATGCTGACGGACGCTTTATACGTATTATGGGTGGTGCTGGTGTAATCATAACTCCTCCCTACTCAACTGCAAAGTTATCGGCAAGGTTTGGATTCCGATGACTTTGCATACAATGTAAGAGCTTAGACTTATTTTTCCAAATTGCAACAATAAGACTAATTAAAACTAATATAACATAGAGTAGTACAGTAGCTAAACTAACACTTTTTTATTCACTAAGCTTTCACTTTCACTTTCCACTATTTCACTTTTCAGTTTGTACGAGAGATATTTTAGTTCATCCAAATTAACGCGATTTAAATTCACTGTTTTCTCCGCATTTGTGGGCTGATCTATCAATTTGGGTAGAGTTAAAATAGGTGTCGTAAATACTATTCAGAAAAACTTCAATATAAGGTATATTGCAGTTTTCCTGAATAGTATCGTTTCCGGTGTAATTTAATATCGCCTAATTTTATCTCACAGTTTTCATCGATTTCCAAGAGGTAAGTGCCCTTTATAGCATTTCTTTGAGTGTCATCGCCACACGTTTTTGTAAGCACTATTTCATTTTGTGTAAATAGGATCCAGTTAATAGGAGCAATAGACTGTATCTTAACACTTTCCAGCTCTATTGATAACTTACAAAGGCTTAGATCTGATGCGAAGTTCATAAGTTGTTCTATACATGCACACAGTAACTGCTTTGCTGCTATCTCCTGACATGGGCCATTTAAGGGTATTTATGTGTGATCTTTCACCATGAGGTAAGGATATTTGGGAAAAATAACAATTGTTCTATTATAGGTAGGATCAAACATAGGTAAGGCATACATTTTAAAATAAGTGTATGTAATATTATCAGTCAGAGGGATTTCCATAATGAACGTTATTTGGTTTTGTTTTACATAGGCCTTAACAGACATAGATCTTTCTAAGTTAACTAATTGTTTTCAGTAATAGGATACAATAAACTATTTGTTTGAGATATAGATATAGATAATATAACTAATAATTCAGTGGAATTAACAATGGCTTGATGTAGAACGTGAAGTTTAGTAAATGCTAATGCCGTTTCTATTTCGCTTAAAATTAAGTATATAGTTCTAAAATTATTGACAAACATGTTAAACATACTTAAAACATATGTGGAGTATATACTGTTATCTTCTTTAGTAATTATATGTTTTACAATTCTTTCTATACGTTTCATTCGTTCATTTACAATTTTCATATTTTCCTGTAAAGATCCAGTACTATTTATAAGAGAGTCAAGCATCTCCGATATTATTGTTATTTTCCTATTAGTGTGCGTTTGCTGGGTCTTTAATTGAGATATGAGATTGTCGTATTTTACTGCATCATTGTGGTCTAAGTTTCCTGTAAGCGCTTTGATAACAGAAGCTAATGGATTAATAAGACCGCGCTTGAAACGTATCGAAGGTATGAGTTGTTTAAACTTTTCTACAGCTTAGTTACTTAAATAATTTACTTGTGTGTTCATATTTTGGAATTTATTTACGTATGGCTTATGGATGTCTACTAAACTGCTAAATTTTTTATACTTATTAATATTAAAATTTAAATCATATTTTATGCTACTAAATTCTATCTGCTTAACAATAACCCACTTATCTACTTCCTTGTATGCTTGTCCTTGCTTTACGGGTAACATGCCTGGATTATACTCAACCTTTAGAAGTTGAAGGCCTTGGGTCCGGATCATCAGATTCAGGTTCAAGAAGATCGCCAACAACCTGTGGAGGGCGTTTCACATTTTGAGGTGTACTTTAGTTTTTCTTTTCCCTATCGTTACAGGTATTACGTTTATTTCAATATCACCTTGTACTTTCGCCTTTTTGATACGTAGTCCTATCTTTACTTTTCCTTATGTTAATATCTTTAATAAAAACCGTATCACGTTCTTTAAAATCCAGATTCCCCGCTTTTCTTTTTCCTAACCTTTTCTTTATATGTATGGACTTTTTCGGAGATATACCTATATAAGTATTTGGTTCGTCTCGCGTGGTCTTTGACGAGTTGCTGTGTATATGCCCTTTCAAAATCTACGTCGAATTTTTTACCAGAATCGGTATGACCAAATGCTACTTCAAAGGGTGTTAATCCTGTCGTTGAATGAATAGTATGATTATATGCCATGACTGAATATGTCATGAAAGATGCAGCGTCTGTGCATTTATGCTCATATTTTGCAAGTCTGTATATTTCAATTATAGTAGAATGTAATCTTTCGATAATGCCTGTCGAATTGGTGTTACTGGGAGTTGTGATATGAGTTTCTATTTTATACATAGATAGGAGCTGACGCATAAGTTCGTTATTGAATTCAGTGCCTGGATCAGATGATATTTTGTTAGGAATTCCGTACATAGAAAAATATTTAATTATTGCTCGCGCTACTTCAGCGGTTTGTCGACTTGTAATCTCTAAGGCCTGCCCTAATTTGCTAAAAGCATCCACAATGGTTAAATAATACTTCTTCTCAGTAGTAAATAAATCTATAAATAGTTCCTGAAAAGACGCATCCTAAGTTGATGTGAGTTGTAGTACAGGTTTTATTGGTTTCCTGTCGTACTTTATTAATCTGCAAGGTTCACAAGCATTTATAACGGCAGCTACAATGTCTTGCATATTTTCCCAATAATAGTTCCGTGTATTATTACCATAGTTTCTTTCACACCACGAAGACATGTTTTTCCTTCACGGTGTTTGAGAATGACAGCTTTTTTTCTTTTTCATCCTCCACATATACTACGCGTTGTGTACATTCAAAGAATTGTACTGCATCCTTCTTAAAGAGTTCTATAATAACTTTCGTAAATAATTTCCTATGGCCAGCGTTCTCGAAATAAATAAAGTATCGACTCTTAAATTTTATATACTCCTTTAAAAATTGTTTTATTAATTCTTCGTTTTCTAGTGGGGGAAATAACTCTAGTACTTTTTGTTTTGCTCTATATAAATTTCTGACTTGTAGTTTATTTTGGAACCAAGAAAATACTAGGTCTGATTTGGTTTGGTATCTATTGCCTCGCTCAAAATTGGGATTGATGTTGACTCAGATTCAATATTTGAGTGTATCGTGTCTTTTCTACTACTGTTAGTTACAGATGGTACAGGGTAATTTTCTTCGAACAATTCTACATGTTCCGTCACACTCGAGTCTGAGTCTGAAATTATCACTGTCTCTAGTTGAGGCTCAGGTCTGTATTTTTCAAGTTCTTTCAGTTGGCGTATTACTTTTTGTATATCATCGTCTTCCACATTAACATCCATTGATGCGTCGTCTAAAGCGTTAAGTTTTATGCGAGACAAGGCATCTGCATTGGTATTTTATTTGCCGTTTTTATAGATTATTGTAAAATCGTATTCTCGAAGGTGCAAACGCCAGCGGGTTAGTTTGCTGTTTGGCTGTTTAAGAGAATAGAGCCAAGCAAGGAGTCTATGGTCTGTGTAAATTTGAAATTTCTGTCCGTACAAGTAGGACCTTAAATGCTTTACAGCCCAAATGATGGCTAAAAGTTCCCGCTCTATTGTGCTGTATCGCGATTTGGTGTCACTAAGTGTGCGGCTGGCATATGCAATCGGTTTATCTGACCCAATTAGTCCTTCTGACAGTACGGCACCAAGAGCTACATTCGAAGCGTCGGTAGTTAATATATACAGTTTAGTCGAATCCGGGTATTGTAGTTGTGGAATACTAGTCAATATTTCTTTACATTTATGAAAAGCATCTATATAATTTTGGTCTATAATTATCTTACTCCTTTTCTTTAAACACGCCGTTAAGGGCTGCGTGATTTTCGCAAAGTCCTTTATAAATTTTCTATAGTATCCAACCAGCCCAAGGAAACTTTTGATTTCGGTGGTTGTCTTAGGAAGAGGATAATTCTGTATTTCTTTAATTTTGTCATCGTTTGGTCGCAGTCCGTATTTAGTTATGGTGTGTTCAAGATATAAAACTTCGTTTCGGAAAAATTCGGATTTGTCTAATTGTATTTTCATGTTAGTCATTCGAAATCACTCAAAAACTGTACGGAGTTTCTCCATGTATTCTTGTAGGCTAGCGGAAAAGATAATAACGTCGTCTAGGTACACAAGGCAATGGATTCCTTGCAAACCTCTTAAGACATTATTCATAGCTCTTTGAAAGGTAGCGGGGGCTGTCTTTAACCCAAATGGCATCCTCAGTAACTCATAGTGTCCATTTTGGGTGCTGAAGGCAGTTTTCTGTCGGTCATCTTCATTAAGTTCAACATCAATTGGTGATGCCGCTGGCCAGGTAGAGTGTCGAAAAGTATATGCTCTTACCTAGCTTACCGAAAAGGTCTGCGATATTTGGAAGGGGGTACTTATCATCAACTGTAATTTCATTTAGCCTTCTGTAATCTATGACCATTCTGTATTTAACTTCGCTCGAAGCATCAGCCTTTTTGGAACAAGATGTACGGGAGAATTCCAAGGGGAGAAAGATTCCTGAATAACATTATCTAATAGAAGTTTATCGACCTGCTTGTTTATCTGTAAGGTTTTGTGAATATAGGATCTAACTTGATTACTAAAACTCAAAGGTATCTGTTCACAATAAAATATAGGCTGCGACCTTAAACGATGATTGTTGCACTGGTATACTACTAGACTGTGGCTTAGATATATGGCTAGACTGTAACATTTTACTACACATCTGATATTGGTCATAGAAATTTACTTCTTCTAGAACTATACTTAGCGCTTCTTCTAGTATATTGGGTGTTTTCAACCTAACAATGCGCACCATATTTTTGGGTAAATTATTATAATTATATTATATTAATTATATTATAATTATACCTGCAGAGCGGTGTTATTATAAATAATAGTTTTACTTATTTTTAAGTTTTTATCACCAATTTGATTAACCTTCGATAATAGCACTGATTTAACGGATTGTATACGACCACAAAAATCTATATAATTTTCATTTTGGTGTTTCTTTAAAGTTTCTAATTCAATGGCTAAACATTCTTCGCTACGTGGGTCGCAGAAGTGAGTTAAAAACAATTCCTTGAATTAGGCCCACGTCTCTGTATCTTCCCGTTCACTGATAAGCGACGCAGCCTCGCCCGTAAGTCGCCTAGTAATGATTTGCATTATATATTCGTTTTGAACACCGGATGATTTAAAGTTACTTATTATATATTCACATTTACGCAAAAATAAATTTAAATGGCGTTTATCGCCACTAAATATTGGTATTATTTTAGTTAATTCATTAGAGATAAGTTTAATTTTCGACATTTTAAGCTATTGCATAGCGGGCCTTGAGCGCGGGGACAGAATCCAGAAATTCCGTAACGAAAAAAAAACCTCACGCTCCCCGCTCCGACGGGCACGGAGGTGTGGCGTTGAAAGCCGTGCATCGTCTAACGTCGTTTTATTTCGCAGACTTCGGCACGGTGTTTGTGTGCGTGTACACTAGCTGCTAACTCAATGATAAAAATTCCTGAATAACCTACATGTATTGTAAGATATTAAAATATTTTAAACAATATTAACTTCTCATTTATTCAATAAGAGAAAAAAAATTGTTTTCTTATCGGTCACCACGCTCAAAAAGTGTAACTTGATTTAATATCAAAGATTTAACTGCATAAATAAAATAAATAAATAATTATAATTGCATAAGTTGATAAAAAATGCTATGCAATAGCTTTACCGCGGCAGTCACCGAGTGCCACACGTATTTTTTAATAATTTATTCAGTGGTTCTACACAAAAATAAGAAATAAAATAAAATATTTATTATAACTCTACTAGTTCCACAAATGTAAGCAAAATTCGAGTATAAGTACTAACCTATTATATATTAACGTGTCGAGTAATCTTTAAATTAACAAACAAGTGTAGGCACGATAAGAACTTAGTATAATGTATAATACTTAATATAATATTACTCTACAACTTCATTGAGTAATATGGGACTTAATATTATGTACGTATTACAATTAATTTAATATTATTTTTATTTTTATTTAAGTAATAGTTATTTATTGCACTTAATACTTTACAAAATTTACGTAAAATTTGTATTTGAAACCCAAATAATAGTCAAAATGAAAAATGTCTAATTCCAAGTTTACTAAGGGATATGAAGGAGGTGAAGAGTCGTACTCACCAGCCCGCAATGCCCATCATCAGCTTCACGGCTCCTTCTTCTCGACGAATTTGTTTGGTTCGCTGGATCACCACGCTGTATGAATCGCCCGCCGATGCGTGAAAATGGGTAAAATTGTATACGCAATATTCAAGAACAGTGGCACGGCTTTTCCGGCGATCCTACCGGAAAAGCCGTGCCACTGTTCTTGAATAATGAATGAAAAAAATGAAAAAAGCGTTAACTGTTTTAAAACTTAGACTAGAGAGTAACCCTGACAAGAAATTGTATTGTATATTAGTGATAGATGAAATGAAAATAAAACAATTGACGGAGTACTATGCCAGTTCTAAAAGACATTTTGGTTATATACATAATGCCTTTGGCTGCTAGCATGGTATTCCGTCAATTGCCTAATTTTCATTTCATCCATGAACAATGAACAATAAATTTTTTTTATCAGGGTTACTCTCCGCTTTCAATTTTAATGCTTTCAGCGCTTCTTGAATAAACCCTGGTCGGCGATCGATGGTAGTGTATCACTTAGTCAATGTCCGTGGTGCAGGAAAACATGTTTCAAAAGTTTTACGTACATAGCGATAGGCTTTTGGTGAGTAATACTCGTAGTTAAGTGTTAGGGCAAAGTATTTCTTGCAAACTTGTGAACCCTGTTTATGCTGTAGTTTTTTTATGTCAAGGCATTTTTTCAGTTTAATTTTCCTTGGCCTAAGTGTTGGCTCGTACTCGCAGTGAGAGTAGGACTAATTTGGGCTATATAAAGATTTTTTCATATTGTGACTTTCGAGACAACTAATGGAATTTTTCCGGAACATCCACCTTTCTTTTTTCGATGTTGCTGATGTTTTGCAATCACCACGATCACCCTAAAATAAATAATTTACTTACTTAAGTCAGAAGATTCGAGATAATATATATATATATATATATATATATATATATATATATATATATATATATATATATATATATATATATATATATATATATCGATCTGAGATGTGGTTTGCTGCTGGACATATAACGAAGCTCAAGGTTGCTTAGAGTCCTATGGAGTCAGATGTGCTCAGAGATTTTCCACATGATAAAATTAGAAACCAGGGTATTTGTAATAGAACCAAAGTAAGTGACATAGCGGATTAATAATCTGAAGTGGCAATGGACCGCCAATATAGCTCGAAGAATCGACAACCAATGGAGAAGATACGTGTCGATCAGTTGGTAACCACTGTTAATGATAATACGACTTGTTCTTTTCCTATTTGTATGCAACATACATTACATAATAACAGGAAAAATTTGGAAAAAATAAATAAATAATGAATAATTAATCATTATCTGACACTGGCATAATTATAACATTATAACCGTACGAGTCACGTAACATGGGCTTGAACTCGAAAACAAATATATTCTTTCAACCGTTCTTTCATTCCGCTTGAAATAAAATATTGTATTAGGTTTACGGGGTACATTTTGTTAATTATTTTACTAAAATACATACTAAAAAATTTATTTCTATCATGATGATAGTTGTTGTTCCATAATGATCGTGTAATTCATTTTCTATCATGAAATTAAAAAAAGTTTTAGTTCTTCCTTCTAGATTTGAAGATTCTATATTGTCTGCTAGAAGTTCCTTAGAGTTTTGATGATCGGTCAGTCAGTGAGCGACAAAATTAAGAACTTTGACTAGTTTTAATTCTTAAACTACTGGATCAAATTGAATGAAATTTGAAATATACCAAGTTTATACAACGTCTACTTTGTTACTGAAAATCCAATAGGTGGTCGAAAACGGCCTGAATTTCTTCGAGAAAAGTATGGTACGGCCGTGCTGCTTTTTTGCTCGACTTGGTTCGGCGGTAAAATTTCGGCGGTAAAATTAGAATTTTTAATGAACCTAAACTTTATAATAATAATAATAATAATAATAATTTATTTTTCTCTCCACATTAAATTAACAATATCGAATTTTAACAAAAAAAAGGCACAAATTAATGTGAGAGACTGATGCCTAAACTAGGCGACGAACCTGTATTTCAGGTCATCAGGTCTCCCTCCCAGTTAAACAAATACAAAAGTATGTTATCTTGGAATACATATTTTAACAATAATGATACGTTATAATACATTTGCGCGTATATACATAATTTAACAATAATGCTACGTGTGTGTGTGTGTGTGTGTGTGTGTGTGTGTGTGTGTGTGTGTGTGTGTGTGTGTGTATGTATGTGTGTGTGTGTGTGTGTGTGTGCGTGTGTGTGTGCTGAGTGAATGCAAAAATTACAACATTTACACATGTGATTTAAAAATATCTTCCGTATATTTATAGTCCGTCTTCAGTAACCATTCATGGATACATTTTTTAGCTTTTATTTTAGGTAGGAAGTGAATATTAAGTTCCTTGTTAACTTTATTATACAGGTATCCGCCAAGATAGCAAAAAAAATCTTCTGGAAAAGTAGATACAATGGTCATAATGAGAAGTACACACTCGGTCTTTGCGTCTCGTGTGCTGTGTATTTTTTTTGGTCATATTTTAATTGTGCATGTTTTTTTAGTACTGTGTATATAATAAACAGTTGCCGGACTGTAAGAACTTTGGAAATTTTATAAAGTTGACTGGTTGGAAATTTAAATGGAAGAGAGTTACTTACTTTTAAGATTAACCTTTGTGATCTTTCGAGGGGTAGAAGAGATGATTTGGTAGCCCCACCCCAGCACGTAATACAATATATTATTAAAGATTGGCATAGAGCAAAATAGACAGATTTAATAGTGTTAGAATCTGCTACGCAACGGAGTTTTTTAAAAATATATGTTAATTTCCGTATCCTATTTGAAAGTGAATAAATATGCTCATGAAAAGTTAGCTTATCATCCAACAAAATGCCAAGGTATTTAATTGAATTCACTTTTTGCAAAGGTGTGCATGAACATGTCAGACAATAAGGAAAATTGCAAGAATGAGCAGTAATAACATGATCCGTGCAGGTTGCATATTTATTATTATGTTTGGAGAAGGACAAGTACTTTGTTTTATCCACGTTGAGGGTTAACACATTATCGCGTAGCCATTTGGACACTCTGTTTAAGCCAATCTGAGCGAAGTTAAATACATCTGGCCATGAATCACCAGTAAATAGCACTGCTGTGTCATCAGCAAACGTAACTATTTTTCCGTTCATTAGTTTCAGTTTGCAGAGGTCATTAATGTAAAGAAGAAATAAGGTAGGGCCAAGAATACTTCCTTGGGGAACACCATAGCAGATGGGAAGCTCATCACTAACATGTTTATCAATTTTTACCAACTGTGTTCTATCTGTAAGATAATCTCTGAAAAGCTGCAACGGTACACCCCTTATACCAAGCTTCTCCATTTTATGCAACAATATGGGAACAGAGACCGTGTCAAAAGCTTTAGCCAAATCTAAAAATATTCCTATTGTTTTCTTTTTTTCTCGAGGCTAAGCACGATAAACTCAATTAGTTCATGAACCGCATCAGCTGTAGATTTACCGGAACGAAAACCAAATTGATTTGGCGAAAGTATGGAATTTTTATCAAGAAAATTTTTCAACCTATTATTCATCACACGTTCTAGTATTTTAGATAGTGACGGTAATATAGATATTGGTCTATAGTTACTTACACAGTCTCGGTCTCCATTTTTGTAAACAGGATGAATGAGGGATTTTTTTAAAAGCTGTTGGGAATATGCCATAAGTGAGGGCCAGGTTACATACGTAGGTAAGTGGAGGTACAATAAATTTTTTGTTTTGTTTTATGAAGCCACCGGATATTTTATCCCAGCCAACGGCACAGTCACTTCTAAGATTATTTATTTCAGATGTAATTTCAACTTCATCAGTAGGCAAAAGAACCATGGAATGGGCTAAGCTATCAATAGTAGGAGAAAGATTCAATTCAGAGTTCTCAAGAATTTTTTCGGCCAGTTGTCTACCAATATTAGCGAAATACGTGTTGACATTATTAACTGATTCTTTCGGCGTGGTACATGTTGATAATAGTTGAGTGGAAGATGTTTTTGCGGCATTTCTGTTGGTTATGCTGTTTGAGCAAAACAATTCGATTAAAGATAATGTGACGGCTCAATATTATTATTAATAATTAAATTCAATATAAAGGGGCGTCAAAAATAGTCTTAAAAGATATATATTAAGCAATTAAGTTAAATTAATAAACATAAAGTTAATATATTTCAGACATTATCCCAATAACATAGTAAATTAAAGGCAAAATTATTGTTTTTCGTAATAAATAAATTTATTTAAAAACTTGAAAAAAATATTTAAAATAAGATAAATAATAGAAATACAAGTCAAAAAATATTATAAAATTAAGTTAAATAACGTTTATAAGATAATTAGAAAATTTGTTAAAAATTGTTTAAGTCATGGGAGGTGTTCGTGTATAAAAGAAAATTTTTCTAAGTTGTGGAAGAAGTTCACGTATAGATGAAATTTCTTAAGTTGTTGAAGGAGTTCATGTATTAAAGAAAATTTTCCTAAGTTATGGAAGGTGTTCACGTATAGACGTCTTGTATGGAGGAAGCTGCCGGAGGTACATACCTGCAGTTGTACATATATATGGGGTGGTCGGGAGCCCGACTGCCTGAAGTACTGTAGCACAATGACTAGTCCTATATTAGGGACTTATGATATTAAACTCAATGATACAAAAGCAATACTAAAGAAGGTATCCATGATGAATTTGCATTACAATAGTAGGGTCGTGGGTTCGAACCCTATATATTAATGACTTATGAAAGTAAGGTCTATGATCCAAAAGCAATACTATAGAAGGTCTCTATGATTAATATGCATTACAATAGTAGGGTCGTGGGTTCGAACCCTATATATTAATGACTTATGAAAGTAAGGTCTATGATTCAAAAGCAATACTATAGAAGGTCTCTATGATTAATATGTATTACAATAGTAGGGTCGTGGGTTCGAATCCTATAAATACATGACTTATGAAAGTAAGGTCTATGATACAAAAGCAATATTATAGGAGGTATCCTTGATGGATAAGCTTTGTATGGGGTGGTCGGGTGACTGACTGCTCCTAGTACTGTAGCAAAATGACTAGTCCTTATTAGGGACTTGAAAAGGAATATTATGGTGGCGTGTGTGCTGCTTCACGAGCAATTGGTCCAAGGTAAACTTGGACTCGCTAACCGATGTGTCCTAGACATATCATCTTAGTGCCGGTGGTAAGCGGGTTTGTTGTAGCAATACGGCTTTCCCGTGGACATCGCACACCCATACCGTTTGTGGGAGGCGAAGTAGCGCATAGCGATGCGTCGTCTATATTTCGGATTGCGATGATGAGTGTGTTTGGTAGCACTTTTAAGTGTAACAGGCATACTCAACTTCATGTCTTAGTGCATTAGCGCTATGATACGTGGAGTTTTTTTGTTCATTGGCGTCTTAGTAGCGTGCTACTATGATACGTTGGTGATATTTTTTATATAACAACAATGCCAACTTTGTTACTAAAGTCGATAGGGATCATGTGGGTGTGTTGTGAGGGGGCGCCATCCGTATGATAGTTGCATTGATGCTTACTGCTACTTGCGGTATTGCGTCTTGTGATGGATCTGCGGGTGTGCTGCGCCTGATTCGACGCTCTCTTGTGGTTCTGGTCGATGGAGGTATGCGGGTGGTGATGTCTGCTGGGATGTATGGGGGACCTTGGGATGGTGTAAGCCCGACGATAGTCGTATTGATGCTTGTTGCGTTCTGCAGCATTGCGTCTCTGCGATGGTTATTTGGTGGGCCGCTATTCTCAATGGCGCTCTCTGCGTCTTGGTTTGACTCTCACCTAAGTAGTTTTGCCCAAGTCGGGTCCCTTCATTGCGGGGCTGCAGACTGTCTGCCCTCCACGATGTTTTATATAACAACATAATATTATATCTCTGTATCTTTCCCACCTTTGAATGATTGAAGGCAACTTGTTGGTGGGTGAGACAAACATGATCGAAAATGCATTTACTCAACGTCAGTGACACAAACCCTTTCTGATGGCGAATTATTACTCTTATCTTATAACTGCCTTTTGGCTATATCTGCCGTTGTATTGGTTGGTGGAGCATATGTGTCGACCTCATGCGGGTGGTAGCTGGCGGGAGAATCTGAGAAGACTCTCAAGGCTGCGGCCGAAAGCCGCACAACGTGGGACCCCATTCCCTTGAGGTGAGCGGTAGACTCATGACACGCTCTGCGGCTAGTAGCCGTGCTGATCATGCAATTGGTGGTGATGCCATACACTTACATCACGTCTGCAGTAGCAGCGGTCTGGCGGGTGGTGGCGCTCACGGAGGGTTTACGGCCAGTGTGCCTATTTGCCTAAACCGTGTGACGTACATTCACTGTGGCTGGATTCGTTCGTATTCTGTATGGCGTTTACACGCATTAACATATGCGACTTCGGTCGATGTTTGTGCTTACGCACTAACAAGGGGCCAAGCCTCTTTTACTGGTTCGCCAGTTATTTTGCTGTGGACTACGGTCCAATTCCCGAATTAGCCTTCCCTACGGGGGAGTGCATCAAAATGGTTGGCGCTCACCGTGCACGGCGTGTGTGGGGCCGTGTGCCTCCCCTACATTTTTTTTTAAATAAATGTAGGAGAGCGAAGCCCTTGTATTGGGTATTTTGTATAAATATATTTTGAGCCTTTTCCGAGCGGGAAGGGATAATTAATAATAAATTAATAATGTAAACCTGATACAAGTGGAATAAGGACGTTTTATGTCTTAACCTTTCTCGAGCCCCTGTCTTCGTGAACGGGGTTCACTTAGCTTATAAGGCACTACCAACAGCTTTCAATTGCTCTAGTGAATATTCATTCTTCCAAAAAGACACCTAAAAGAACTAAGTTACTAAACAAACACAACGTAAATAAGGGTCCTAACTAAGACGATTACGCCAAAATATTGCAAACGGCCTATTATTAAACCTTTAGAAAGATATTTTATTTATCCTAGTCACATATATATAATTTTTATTATAAAGGGGAATTAATTATATTTAATCTAATATATTTATTATAATGAGAGGGGGAAGCGTTACAATGTCATCTTCGAATCCTTCTAATGCCACGAAATGCAAACGCTGTTTGGGCTCCGTAATCCGGAGCGTTGGTGGTGCCGCAGTCCTCAACTTCTGTGCCGCCTCCTGGGATGTGGTCTGGACCACTACCCTAGCATTCACCACCTTCCTTAATTTAGAAACTTGAATGTTAATCTCCGAAAGCTTCACCGATTTCTTCAGTTCAACCTTCGTGTCATCCGCTGTCTTTAGGTGTGCCTGTTCCCCAGCTGGGTAGAAGGCCAAGACTGGGCCAGAGCACTGAGGACACACCTTTCGGCATCCTTAGCACAGATTCGAAACTACTCCCTGCTGTGGGGGCATGGTCCCCGTCAAATTTTTACTATCCAAGAAATATTATACGCTATTTTTATTGAGACACTCGTACAATTACTTTCTGAACAATGTAATTTTAGGGTTTTAAGTTCGTCAGGGAGTTTGCTATATTTTTGTGATTTAGGTATACCCTTAAGTACTAGCTTGTGTGGGTCCGTACGTAAGCGAGTAGAGTAGTAAATTTCAAAAATATACAGTGCTTGTAGTGGCAGTATTCCAAGACCTTTAAATTGAGGCTGACACAATTCGTCAGGTCGTATTCCGCAGATTGCCCTAATACACTTTTTCTGCGCAAGGAATGCCCGATTCCAATCCGAGCTATTTCCCCACTCCACCAGTCCATAACGAAGTTTATACTTGGCATAAGCTCGATAAATTATAACAAATTTTCGTGTCAGTCACTTTATTTATTCGGTTGTGCGCGTATGAATGATTGTTTCTTTTAATACAAACTTCATTGATATGTGTTTTCCAGTTCAGATTCTGATCTATAATAACAATTAAAAATGATTTCTTAAATTTACGCGAACGCTACACATTGAATAAAACTAAATATACGGATTTTATCGCGTT
The DNA here is from genome assembly GCA_907164705.1 of Parnassius apollo. NCBI lineage: Eukaryota > Metazoa > Arthropoda > Insecta > Lepidoptera > Papilionidae > Parnassius > Parnassius apollo. The sequence goes on from CAJQZP010001376.1 coordinate 5,677,240, forward strand.
TATTTCATTACTTTTACTTATTTTTAATTCCCGACGTTTCGGGTGCTTTACAGCACCCATGTTCACGGGGGGGACTGAGATGTCCCAATGTCATAGTCCGGCTACCTTCAGTTTTTGAATATTAATTTTTGGTCCGATTTACGCAAAACGAGCTTATAGTATTATGAAGTCTTGCAGTGGTATGCTTAGGTTTGGGTTTAATTTTGTTAATTATAGGATCCCAAGCAGGTGGCAGCACCCATCCATCTTCTCTATTGAAATTTGGATGTTTTTTAATTTCAATAGCCTCGCGTATCAATTTTGGTAGGAATCGGTGTTCTTTTGCAAGAATTTGTGGCTTATCAAATCGAATGTAATGGTGGGGACGATCTTGAACATGTTCGCAGACTGCAGACTTCCCGGAGCGTCGGTGCTTCACGTCAGCTATATGTTCTTTCACGCGGGTTTTTATGGATCTTTTTGTTTGACCTATGTAAGAGAGACTACATTCACAACATCACAACAGTCATACAGTGGATGAATATAAATAATTTAGATATAAATATAAATAAGACGAAATTTATTGAATATAAAACCCTCAAAAGCATTTCAAATTACATTAAACTCACATATAACAACTTGATAATTGAAGAAGTCGTTTCCACGACATTTCTAGGAATAATATTTGATAAATTTTGTAGTGGAAAGCCTCATATAGAAAGCCTTTGTACTAAAATAGATCGTTTCGTTTTTGCATTGCGTAGACTAAGAAATATTGTATCAGAAAGAGCTGCACTGATGGCATATCATGGATATATCTCATCCATACTACGATATGGTGTTCTACTCTGGGGGTATTCGGTGGGTTCGGATAAAGCATTTAAAGCACAAAAACGCTGCATAAAAGCTCTTTGTAAAAATAAACGCGATAAAATCCGTAAATTTAGTTGGTCCTTTAGTGAGTTGCAAACCTTTGTTCAAAACTAAAAAGATCCTGCCTTTGCCTTCATTATACATATTTGAAATGTGCATGTTTGTTCATAAGCATCCACATTTATTTCAACGTAAGTGTGATGTGAGTGAAAGTAAGGGTAGATACAAGAATAGGTTATATGCGCCAGCAAATCGTCTAAAAGTTACAAAAAGAAATGCTTCTGCAATGTCGATTAGAATTTATAATAAATTACCTGATAATTTAAAGCGTAAAAGTTTATTGTCATTTAAGAAATCTGTTTTGGCATTGTTGCTCCGTAAATGTTATTATTCTGTAGAAGAGTTCTTAAACGACAACGACCTACATACGAGTAATAATAAATGATAATTTTAGAATAGGATTAATTACGTAATTACAAGATTCTGATATTTAAAAAAATAATGTTTTTGATATTATTTTATATAAAATTTGACTTATGTATCTAATTAATTAATAAATTTGATGTAAAAATAGAAAGATATTAATAAAATAATAAATAAAAGTCGTTTATTTCGACCACAAGGATCATAGAATGTTAGTAACAATACAAATCTTAAAACTAATGTTAGTAAAACTTAAAACTATTTACCTAATTTTCAACACTATATCTAAGACAGGCCCGATTAGTCAGCACGTGCACCATATGACAATGGTTCAGGTACTGACAATCAAACCTGTCAGAAAATGCCCTCAGGATACTATTGGAACTGGCCCGCACCCTGCGCACCAGGGATGTGCATCGTTTACGCATGGTGGTGTAGAAACAATCCACACGCGCATCCGCGAACATACCCGACGCACTACAATAACGAGGCAGACCCAACAGCACCCTGAATGCATTATTATATTGAACACGCAGGGCATTATACTGTTTCTGCGTGTAATCCACCCACAGACTGCTCGTGTAAAAGGAAGTGCAGTAAGCTCTAAATAGCGTTACTTTAAAAGGAACTGAACAACGAGTGAACCTGCGAGCGATCATGTTCGCTCTAACAGACAATGCCCTGCGCTCTCTCTCTATGTCAGCATCATCTTTCAGGTCAAAGGATACTATATGACCCAAGTACTTAAACTGCGACACCCTTCTTAACGGGGTACCGTATAACTTAATGGGTGGTATATACGAGGGCAAGGCTTTACCTTTAGCTTGAAAGACCATGCATTCGCTTTTCTTGACATTATAAATCAATCCGTGACTGCGGGCGTAGCTCTCACATATGCTCAACAGTTTTGCCAAGCCACAAACAGAAGCACTCAGCAACACCATGTCATCTGCGTAACTGATGTTGTTGAGGCATACTCCGTCAATATGACAACCGACATGTGTGGTGCTAAGCAACTCTATCAGCGCATTCACATAAAGGTTGAAGAGCTTAGGAGAAGTCAAGCCCCCCTGTCGTACCCCGCACTCCAACCCATATGGCTGCGAATAGGTTTCGGACCATCGCACGACATTGACCTGGTTTCGATACCAAAATTTGAAGATCCTAGTAACTTCTTCCGGCAGTCCAGTATCTTTCAATTTCTGCCATAGGATATCGTAATTTACCAGGTCGAACGCCTTGCTAAGGTCCAGAAAACAGGCATAAATAGGCGTTCGTCTAACCGAATAGTACTTCACAGTTTGCTTCAAACATAATATAGCCGACTCTGTTGACAAACCCGGCCTGAAGCCAAACTGATTGTCGTGTAGGCATATATGTCTATCAAGCTGGGCGCTAAGCAAACTGTCAAGCACCTTTGCAACGACCGTGGCAAGTGAGATGGGCCTATAGTTGGACTTATCAGATATGTCTCCAGTCTTGTTCTTTACAATAGGCACCACCACAGTTCTTATCAGAGCCGCGGGCAAGTATGAATGCGATATACATAAGTTATAAAACATAGAAAGTAATCTAGATAAGTGAGGACCTGCATGTTTAAGGTGCTCAATACTAAGTCCGTCATGGCCAGGAGACTTCCCACGGGACATAGAAGCTATTGTTTTATTAACATCCTTCGCTGTAAATCGAATTCCAATCTCCCGGCCACGCGTATCCTCATTTTCTATGTCCTGTGATGGCTCCAACGGTGATGTCACTGTAAAATTCTCTCTAAACATATCCGCTATAAGACCATGATCATTAATACCATTGACACTCACTGGTAGGCCAGGTTTACTATTTAAATTATTGATCGATTTCCAAAAGTTACGAAAATCATTTTTCGCGTGCTGAGTAGCCAAAATGTCCATTTTTATTTGATCGCTGTGGTTCTGACACCACTTCAAGCGCGACTTAAATAAATTGCGACTCCTATGCATGTCCTCATAGACACTACCATTTTTTGGTTTTCCCCACCAAACCCACATTAAAAACTTCGACCTGGCCTCCCTGTGGGCATCGCGTACATATCTGTTCCACCCAACCACAGGCCGCTTGCCAAAACGTGATCTTACAGTGTAGGATTCAGTGGCAGCCACAGATAAAGAATTTACAATTTTACTATATAATTTATCGATACGTAATCTGTGATCAATGCACTTACAAACGCAATTACTACAAGAACGAAATTCTTCGGGAAAATCGATAGCTCTTAACTTTTCATGACATAATTTCGTATATATTCTGATCTCCTCCGGTTTTCTATCTCCCCATAGAATTTCGTTAGTTACTTTATATACAAAATTCAACTTTGGTTTGACAATATCCAAATTACATTCTATTACTAAAGGATAATGGTCAGACCAGTAGACATCATACTTAACATAAACATTCAAAATAGACGATAAAGCGGATTTCGTCGCCACACAGTGATCAAGCCACCTTCTCGACCCGTGGCTCTCACTTACAAAAGTGTGTGTGCCCGACCTTATACCTAACCGCTGTACATCTACACATGACCACTCTTGTTCGTCACAAAAACACATCAACTCGTCATAAAACCGCTCATTCGGATGTGCGTTAAAGTCGCCAAGGATGTATACACATTCTACATTACTACTATTAATTATAGCATTCACCGAACTGAGACAATCCGTAATTTCCGTAAGGTTTACCATTTTATCTGTAGGCATGTATACACTAAACACTAAGATGGACCTATCACCCAGCACTATTTGTATGCCACATATTCGTGGATTATCACAACACACGACCAACACATTTTGGAAAAGACTTTTGTCCCAAAGCAGCCCAACACCCCCATAAGGTCGACCGGAAACCATACCTGCCGCCGAATCCATTGCAGACGTGCCCGTGCTGCCGAAACGCTCATCAATCCCGCTAAGAAATTGAATATCGTGTCCAAATAACCAAGTTTCTTGAAGTGCTATCACACTCGCCGACTGACACAAAAAATCTCACATCGTCAACTGAGCGTTTTATACTTTTACAGTTGAAGCTAACTAACTTACAGTTGAGAATTTTATCCATTTACAGCAGGGATAGGGCCGTTCACGGTATTCATTACTACACCGTTCGTGCCACTGCTATTATTTCGCCTGAAGTTAACGAATCGCCTGAATATAACGCCCTCCGGCCAAAGTGTTGCATCTAAAAATATTTTTATTTTCCGCTCAGGTACAAAAAATTTGAACGCGTTATAGTCCTTGTTACCTCTCAAAAAAGATATCTTTTCCAGTTTAATATTTTCTTGCGTCTTATTGTAAACATATTCCACAATATCCGTCTCCGTCGTCTCCTTATGCACCATAGTAATAAAAATTGGCACTTTTCTGTCCGCTGCTTTAAAATTACAATTCTGGTCATTGGAAACACCCGCGGCGCCCAAATAACGATATGACCTCGTTTTAGGTTTCCGACGCTGCACAATATTCCACTCACCTTCTGTTTTAGTCACCTCGGCGAACGATAACACACGGGCTGGCCCCGCATCTGGCCCCGCTGTCCGGCTTGGCTGCGCGCTCGGAGCGCTCGGTGCGTTCGCCGTTTGCGGTGACTCATCACTCTCACCGCCCGCGCCAGCACCGCTACCCTGTACCGCGCTGCGTGCGCCTATCCCGCTCGAGGGATGTGCTTTGTAACTTCCAAATGCACTACCCTCCATATAATTTATGTTTCTATAGTTTAAATTAAGATCTCTCGGAGATGATGCTTCAACATTGAACTGCTCGCTCTGATTTGTCATGATCGTATTATCAAGTTGAGACAATGCTATGGGCCCACTTTCTCGATAAGCGCCTCTTCTCATGTTTACCTTTGCAGCTGAGAAGGGCGGCGATGCATTCCTGAGATTTTGGCATTCCGTTTTCACTTTTTCTAGCTGTTCGATAGTTGCGTATGATGACTTAATGTGTTTTATCTCAGCCTGCATAACCGCTAGGTCTTTAAGTAATTTTGAGACGTCAACATGATCGAAGGTAATCGGAGGTAACTTATCTAAATCTCTTGCTACGAACACTGGCAAAACATCAGGATCGGTGCCCTTAAAAATGCTGATTATATCGTTTAAAATACGGTTTTCCTTGCCTTTTCCCTTCCTCTTAGTTTTACGCAGATCCTGCGGTAGGGAATCCACGAGCAATTTATTCGCCTGCTCGATCTCCTCAGACGAAAACGTCGCAGCACATATTCTCACAATACTGTCTTCATCCGCTACAGACAGTTTGTTCTGTACATAAGATAATAATTCACATATGACGATTCTACAGTTGTTGCACGATAATGTCATTTTTATTCCAAAACTAGCACCGCCGCCGTACACAAGATACACTGCACACGACCGATCCGAGGCGCGGCGCTCGCGTCACTGCTTAATGACAATTGACTTAATGACAATTGGATATGTAACATTATATAATTATTGACGTAAGTATAATAATTAATATATGACATTGAACCATAAAAATAATCTTATTTGATATAATAATACTTACTTATATTTTTTCTGACACTGTGGCATAATAAATTAATTATCAAATCAAGTAAATAATATTAAATAATTTTATATTTTGTTAAATTAATATATGTTGTTTATTATTTCATTACTTTTACTTATTTTCAATTCCCGACGTTTCGGGTGCTTTACAGCACCCGAATATGGAAATAAACGCGATAAAATCCGTAAATTTAGTTTTATTCAACAACTAAAAATTTTGTTTATTAAATATTTGCGAGTTTACATCAGTACATTTTTTTTTTTTAATGATAGGTCATAAAATTTGGAAGTGCCATTTTTTCAAAGGTAAAAAAGTAACACAAACCATTTTTTTTTCTTAAAAAATACACAAGATTTATGGGGCAAATTTACTTTCAACGCATGAAACAACTATTCGAAAAATAAAAAAAAATATTAAAGCCAACAACCTTCAAGGTATATTTAACGATAACGGTAGAAACACTAACATATAGAAGAAATTTTTGAAAAAATAAAATAATTGACGATATCTCAAAAACTAAAAAAACTTTTACAAAGGTCAATTTTTTATCTGCAAGACCTAAAGCCAACCTATCTTCCATGTCCGTCCGCGATATTTTTATTGTTTATTATATATTATTTATGTAATTAGCAACCCGCCCAGGCTTTGTCTGGAAAAGATCTAATGTGGCGTCATGTTAAATTAATCAAAAACTATCAATTATTTAAAAAAATATTCTTCTTATTTACTTGCATTATTTTAAAGAATAAAGGTGACAAGCTGACAGTACATCTGACGGTAAGTACAACATTAATTTACAAATTGTCTAAAGCTTTTATCTGTAATACTACCAGTGCTGAGGCAGGCAATTAAAGCTGAAAGGTGCCTCTTTAATCGAGAAGCCGTCAACTCGTATAATTTGTGTTTGACTAAAACCTTTATTTACACTCAATGTACCTACATTTTGTATCGGATATTAATATTTTCAGTCAATCTATTATATCTGTAATGTTATTATTTTGTCCTACATATTTAGAAGATTTAAAATAATACGTTTTTGTAACAATTTTAGCGATATTAAATACGATTTTTAGGGTATTTTTGTAGCATTCTTATAACAAGATACTTAAATTACGTACTTTTACAAGTAGGAAGATATTTTTTTAAAAGAATATTAACAATGTTATAAACATTACTAATATTCCCCTTAATCACTCGTGGTAAGCTTAAATTGCTTGTGTTACGAGTGGTTCACGCCAGTAGTCGAATGGTGGATTCGAACCCACGACCTTTTTGAGTTCGCGGTCCGCGCCCTGCCATTAGGCTACTGTCGCTTACATTAAACAAAGACCGTTTGTCCACGCTACATTTTTCACAGTATGCAGTGACTAAAAATAAATATTAAATAATAGAATCAGGTGTTACTTTACCAAAATTCATTATATTCAACATGTCAAAAATTACCTTGCCTATATCCTTTCAAGGAAATAATTTTTAATTTACTAACCGGATAAAAGTCAAGGTAGTTTTTACCATATTTAAAAATAAAAAGTTTGGATTGTCCATACATACTTTGTTGGGAGACACTCTCCGGTGATCATCAGCGTGACTGCTGATTATTTCGTCCAATCCTGAGTCGGTGCGAAAGTTTTTCTGTCAAAACGTACGCAGTAACAGCCCGTCGTAGTCAACCTAAAAGAAATCACGTAGATCCTTTGTTCCTACGCTTGATCTTTCTCAGTTGGCATTGTATTTCCGTCCCACCGGACTATAGGCGTGAGGGGGTAAAAAGTTTATCTGTGCTTACCCACACCCTCGTGCCATATACACTTGTTTCATGCAAATGGTTAGTTTCTATTACGACTAGTCGCCATGACTAAAATTCTATCTGGGTAAGAGAGGCATCATTATTTAAGTTTCTAGCAAACACCTAATTTTCCTGCGTTAAATCTACGTTATTGGCCTTTTTTAGAGAAAACTCTTATTTTTTTATATAAGATAGGGTGCCGAACGAGCACACAGTCCACCTGATGGTAAGTGGTTGCTGTGGCCCAATGACATATACATCTATCCTCGATTACGAATCAAAATGCAGATGCGTTGTCACCCGTGAGGACTAAGATGTAATGCCTCATTTCCAGTAAAAAGGATCTCCGGTTCTCTACACTCACCATACGAAACCCAGCAGCATTAAGCTACTTTTTAACGCTGATATTCTGTGAGAGCGTTGTCCTTCCCTGGTCGAGGTGACCTATTCGTGCTTTTTTTTATAGAAGAGGGGGCAAACCAGCATGCGGCTCACCTGATGTTAAGGGACTACCGCCGCACATGATCAACCGCAACACCAGGAGAATTGCAGGTGCGTTGCCGGCCCTTTACAAAGGAGTATGCTCTTTTCTTGAAGGTTCCTAAGTCGTATCGGTCCGGAAAAATCGCCGGTGGTAAACTAAACAACAACTATACTACAAACTATGCTACAACTATACTACAAATATAACTGCAGCATGGCTCTACCACGTATAAATACGTTTCCTAATTACAGCCATTTTGATTAAAAAATAATATTCATACTTCGCTGGCAAGACGCAGAACGTTATTTAAACCTGTTACTGCTCAAAAATTATACCACAGATTATTTTCGTTATAGCAATGCTTGAAACGTCACAGAAAATTAACAATAATATTTTTGTTAAAAACCCGAGATCTGAGTCGGCGCTAATTACTCTGCTACTTCTGTTCCATATTTAATTAACTTTCCATAAAGCTTTACTAGAGATAAACAGAATCGTGCCCGAAAATAAGGAAAAAGTGTGTTCACGTTAAAAGGCAGATTAGTTAAACGTTGGAGTACGTATTTAAAGATTTAAAACATAGCTGACTGTGTATGTGTGTATTTTACTATTTTCGGGAAATTCTAAATTAATGGTGTAAGAAGCGATGCTCTTAAATTAATTATTTCATATTTTAGTGACAGAACGCAAAAAGTTGTCATCAATAGTATGAGATCTTCCGGGTCGATTGTACAAATGGGCGTGCCTCAGTGCTCAATTCTCGGCCCCTTTCTGTTTCTTGTATATATTAATGACTTACCTTACATAGTAGTGAATAACCATGATATAGTATTATTTGCTGATGATACTTCATTAATTTTCAAATTAAAACGACAGTTATTAAATTACGACGAAGTAAATAATGCTATAGCTGAGTTATTCAATTGGTTTAATGTCGATAATTTGCATTTGAATGGAACTAAAACTAAATGTACGAAATTCGTCACTCCTAATGTTAAACATGTCAATACTAATGTAATTTTAAATGTGGAGGAACTGAGTCTTGTTGATACCACCATTTTTCTTGGAATCACACTGGACGCAAAGCTTCAATGGCTCCCCCATATATCAAAACTAGCTAGCAGACTTAGTTCTGCAGCATATGCTGTGAAAAAAATTAGAACTCTTACCAGTGTTGAAACAGCTAGAATAGTTTACTTTAGTTATTTCCATAGCATTATGTCGTATGGTGTTTTGCTATGCGGACACGCGACTGACACTGAAATTATATTTATTTTGCGGAAGAGGTCCATTAGAGCAATATATAATGTAAAACCAGAAGAGTCACTGAGACAAAAATTTAAGGAAATTAATATATTAACTATGGCCTCTCAATACATTTATGAAAATGTAATGTACGTACACAAAAATAAAAGTAGTTTTGCGAAAATAAGTACGTAAGTAAGTAACAAGCTAGTAGTACCAGTTACTCGACTCCACCGAGTCAGTAATTCATTCTTGGGGCGATGTAAACGCTTTGACAACAAAATCCCAGAAAATATACAAAATTTGTCATACACAAAGTTCAAAAATGTTATTAAACTAAGTTTGTATAAAAAGGGTTATTATAATATTAAGGAATTTATGGATGACGATAACCCCTGGGAAGGGTAATCCCTACCAAGCTATTTCTAATTTGTCTTGTTTTGTTTATTGTAAACATTATTGTAAGCTATTATTGGAAAAAAAAAATAGTCCCGCTGGGTTTCTTGCTGGTTCTTCCCAGGACAGAGGTTTTTTTTTGCGAACCAGTAGTAAATGAAAAAAGTGACTTTCAATAAGTATTGTTATAATCTACATTGAATAAAAAAGTTTCTGTTTCTGTTTCAATGGGTCACGGACTTAAACCACAAGCAATAAAAATATGATTTATAAATACAAAATAAACAAATGATGTTGTAATGTGATGGATAACTTAAGAAACGACAAGGGATACAGGAGATAGGCAGCGAAATCTTCCTGAGTATAACTCTAAACAATAAAAGCTGTGGTTGCCATCTGCTTGCCAAACATGCCAATTATTTCAATACATAGTAGAGCCTGTTGCAGCTATATTATGATTGCAGCACGAATGGATCGGCTCAACTGAGATAGGACCACTCTCTTACAGAATATCATCGTAAAATAGTAGCTCAATGCTGCTGTATTTCGTAAGGTGAGTTTAGGGAACCGGAGATAGATGGATTGTGTGCGTGTTTTTCACCCTTATTTTATATTAAAAAGAAACAAATACATGATGCATATTATATTATAATAATAGTAATATAGGAATGGGCCACAAACAATATATCTCCGAGAGTGCCTGATCAATTGCTTGTCAATATAACCTATTGCGCAATTTGCAGGATCTTCGATAACCGTAGCCAATGCATACAGATCTGCTGACATTGTCCAGTCGTATTTGTTAAATGTATGGCATGTAAACAACGAAATATATATCGTGTGATATTATTATAAGTTTAGTTTATCAAAGCATTTTAGTATAAAGATAGTTTAGTTTAAGAGTTTAGTCTAAGAGTTTAGGGTTTAAGAGCTCGGCGTCAATTGTATAGTACGCGATAGACCCGATTTCGAACCCTGCTAATTGCAATTCTTCCCCGATTCATTGCAATATTAGTGCTGATTTAACAAGCGCTAGGTAGTAACGAAAAACATTGGGAAGAAAACTGTATATCTGAAAATTAAAATATTTCCAGTTAACACACATTGGGGCAGTGCGGAGGACTTTTTCACCATGCGCAGAGAGGAATTGACCCTCTCAGAGGTGAAAGGGGCCTATGAAACATCCAAAAAAACAAAAATACACCTGAAAAAATATTTACAAAAGCCCAAAAGACGAAAACAAAAAAAAAATTTCGGAACAATGAAGACAAGCCTTAATAGATCGAGGACAGGAGTCCGTTCTTAATTTCATAGTAAAATAGCAGAGTCATTTGTTTATAATAATCAAAAGAGTTTCCTTCCAACGATTTCTTCAATTTTCCAAAATAGTTGAGTTCTACGTTGATTTTTTTTACATAATCCCTCAAGAGGAAGTAGAATTGATTATCATTTGTCTATCATTGTATTATTTGACCTCTATCTTTAATTATTTAATTATTTACTGCATAAGTTAGTAAAAAAATTTGAAATGACATTATTTTTATTTTAAAATTTACAGTGACATTTTTTTTTATAAGATAGGGTGACAAACGAGCACACAGTCAAACTGATGGTAAGTGGTTGCTGTGGCCCATAGACATCTACATTTATCCTCGATTACGAATCAAAATGCAGATGTGTTGTCACCCGTGAGGACTAAGATGGAATGCCTCGTTTCCAGTAAAAAGGGTCTCCGGTTCTCTACACTCACCATACGAAATACAGCAGCATTAAGCTACTATTTCACGCTGGTATTCTGTGAGAGCGTGGTCCTTCCCCAGTCGAGCCGACCCATTCGTGCTACAGCTATACTACTAATATAACTGCAGCATGGCTCTACCACGTATAAAGTACGTATAAACATATATTTTAAGGATAAATAATAGAATCAGGCGTTACTTTGCAGAAATCCATTATATAAAAGATATTAAATATTGATGAGCTAATATTCTTGTAAATATTAAATCGATGCCACTTCATTTTATTTTCTGCGGACTTTGGCTAATTAGAATAGTAACAGAGAGAAAGCTTTTTTTAAGAGCAGTAACAAATACCATCACTACCAAAAATACTTGACACCTCTTATTAAGTACACTGCAAATCTGAAATGCCGATGCTACACTATCGATCGTTGCTTGCTACACATCATTACCTCTTGCGGCAATCTGGCTCAGTCATCGGTCGAATATCGCTTCCTCTAATCAGTACCGATGAGGTAACTAACAAACTAACCCTCTAGTCAAGAGGTACATGCAACGGTTGACTGTGCTTGTATTTATGAGTTACGTTATCCATTATTTTTAATTAAGAAAAAGTGTCTAATCTACTGATTTTTTGAAATAATTAATAAAATATTAATTATAAATTGATTACACGGAAAGACACACAACAAATTGTTTAAATGGACAGATATATATGGTTTAGTGCCAGTATATGAATATACACTACCTCATATTACCAGAGTCTATAGGGGAATCGGACCAAGAATCCTGATAATATATAACTAAATAAAAACGCCTGCCAACCCATTTGCCTAACGTGGCACCTATAGCAAATGTACTTGTGCTCAGCAGTGAATTTTTGATTGTCTGTAGTGATAATGGAAAGATAAATAAATTGAAAAAAAAATATAAATATAGGTGAGTGTACATGGTGTACGCGCATCACTTCCAGGATAAATGAGATAACTGAAATTTGTAAGTGACAACAAAAACGTGATGTTGAAAATGTAAGCAAGTTAAAGTAAAAGAGGAAGTAAAAATAAATTAAAAATATTTTTGACGCACCGTTTCAAAAAAGTATAAAATTTTTTTTATAAAAAATTAATTTTTATCTACCGTTTTTCTAACTAAGGGTTGGTTTTTTAATCATCTGATTTAATTTATTTATATTGTTAACTGCAAAATTTAACAAATTAAAACTTATCGTTTAATGAATTAATTAGTTCAATTGTTTTTTTATTCTATTCGGTTTATAATTTTTAATGGATAACTTTTTCTGACGATTACAGATTAAGCATTTAACGTTTAGAATTTTCTATATCTTAACATTGATCCAAACAATTACTGAAGAAAATTTTAAAATAAGTAATTAAACAAAACTTGTCATATTTATTCAAACTATCTAATAAAAAATTTAGATGATAGATCTCGATTTTACTAAACCTTACAAATATTCTGTAAAATCTGACTTTCAATATGATGGAGCAGCTCTTCGAAAATCTAGTAAAGTCTTCCAGTATGATCCCTCTTTTGAAATATTTTTTTCCATAAAGGCTTTCAATCATTATGCAACCTTTGTGTCGAAGGTAGTCCGAGCTCCAATAGCAAAAATCCAATAAAGTTCTATTGTTGATGAAAAAGCAGTATAAAATTATCATTTCCTTCGCTTTAATCATTCTTCTAAGTACATATATTTTCGTTATTTTAAAAACAATAAATTTTATGTTTAACTTAATGAAAAAACGTATGCACTTGATTATAATTTCCTTTCATTATCATCGTAAGAATAATCATAATATAATTATGTTATGATAAATAAAAAGAAACGCGCAAAAATTTTAAATTTTTGTTGAAAACTAGCGTTAGATTATTATAGATGTTGCCGGAACGTAATTTTCGTTTCTGATGATTTCAATTCTCAACCTCTCTGTAGTTTTAATAATTTACGATATGGCTTTCGTAACGAATAAATGGCAATGTATACATTCGCAAATACCAAAATCATAAAGCATAGAGTAAAGATTAGGACGGACTAAGAATAGAGAGAAAGAGCTTAAACTTTGCGTAACAAAACTCATTTGTCGGAAAAGAAGGCTTAAATGTAAGTAGTGCTTGGTTTTTAATTGTGCGAGCAGCTATGCAGGTTTAATAAGACCAGTATCACTGCGACCTGTAAGATCCATATAAACTTGTGATCGATGCTATAACTATATTTTACTGTTAAGACCTATATTCTCCATGAAGTTGCTTACCTGTGAGCTATTTCACTTCTACAGAACTAATAACGTAGTTTCAAGAACTTAAGGGTACTAGGAACCCATTTTTCCTGTCCCTGCGGTGGAGGATGTAGTATTTACAATCTCATAAGACATCTATGATTTTTTTTATTATCCTACTTTAATCTATAACTTCTTATTTTAAGTAATTTTAGAAATTTTATAAATCATATATCTGATACTACAAGTGTCATACAAAAACATTCTGACCTAAATCGAATTAATTTCAAATATTTACAAAGCAATCACATTCCATTCGTAAATAATACTCTTTAATAGGCGAACAAAAATTATTTTAAGAAAAATATTTTTTCAACATCCCTGGTATTTGGAAAATTTGTTATTTATAAATTGAAGACGTTTTTTGTAGAGGTACTTAAAAGAATCTGTCCTGAAATAACTAATTGAGATCACTGAGGTTATGTATTTCGTATCGAATTTTCACTTCTTGTAATATGCAACAAGAATTTATTTGCTTTATATCATTTTTATTTCGCAGAATAATGTTGTCTTTCGTATATGGGGTGTCTATCTGTAATCAATAAAAATCTTTATGGTTTTCTATAAAGATTTTTATTGATTATGAAACATTCCATCATAGTCCTCAGCGATGACAAGCATCTCCATTTTTATGCCTAATCGAAATTACATTTAGATGACTATAGGCCGCAGCATCCTCTTACCATCAGGTTGACTGTACGCTCGCTTGTAACCCTTATTCAGAAAAAAAATCTAAGGCCTATTCTATACTTATGACCAACTCATTGCATTAGTTATAAGAACAGCAATTTTTATGTGGTATTTAGCCCAATTCAGTTTCAAATAAAGTTACAAATCTATCGTACCAATTGCATGATATAAGACAGTTAATAATTATGTAAATCAAACCAAAGACAAAAACATTACAAACTCTTGTTTGGCGGAATTTGAGCACGGATTTGTTAGCATGTATTGCCATTTAAGCGGATTGTGTTAAAAGAAAAATCTTTTACCATTTCTTCCCTCTTTATCCGGTCAAATATTTTACATCCATTGATCCATCAAATGAAAGTTCTTCATAACATTTATTTTTATTTACCAATTTAAGAAACGTCATAAAACACACGACAAAATTTAACGTTTCGTAAAGAATGACAAGGATGAAGCAAGGGAAAAATAAACGCTGATATATGGAAATTTTTCCGACAAAAAGATTAAATGAAACTCTGGAATAAGCCAATCTATCCAGAAATAATAATAAAACAACTGATAATGTCAGATGTAACAGACATCAGATTGTTACGCGTAGGAGAAGGTTTAAACACTTAAAAACTCTATGGTATATTCCTCATTCCACGTGGTATGGTATGTTGTATATCGTCCAAAAATATGCTGCAGCTATATTAGGTTTGAAGCACGATTGGGCAAGAATCATGTTCTACAAGAATACCAGCGTAAAATAGCAACCTAATGCTGCTGTGTTTCGTAAAGTGAGTATGGAAAGTCGGCTGCTCATGTTATAGAAAACGAGGCATTTCATGTTAGTTCTCAGGGGTGACAACGCGGTGACGTAGATGCCTTTGAAACACAGCATCCTCTGATTGCCAGTAAGCTCATTTAATCTACTTATTTATAGAAAAACAGTTTTGAAATCACAAATTAAAAAAGTTACTAAAATATTAAAAGGCGGTCATATGCATGCTGACATTCAGTGTACACGCTATATTAACTATCTTATATATCCTCTTTATCTATATAATCACAAGAAATGTTTCCATGTCCGTTATAGATTTTGAAAAATAAAATGTGTATTTGAATGGATCCCTAGATTGTTTATATTCATATTTGGACCCGGTAGGTAGCGTTGTTGTCGAGATCCAGAAATAACCCGTGAGAAATCGGGGCGGATCGTTAGTTTATCTATATTATTTAATTTTAAACAAAAAAGGTAGGTTCCTAAGAAAGGTAGAAGGGGATTTAGTGTTAAAGAAGGGTTCATAAAAAAATTAAAACATGCCTAAAATTGAAACTATTGATAAAATACTATCATTTTATCGATTTTTCAATATTTTATCTCATGCTTTGTGCGGTACGGATATAAAACATACTTTATATTATGCCTCTAACTTTCATATGCGGAGGTTGCATTTTCCTTTGAAGGCAATAATTAACTGAAGTTTGAACTAATTTCAAGAGAAACTAGCATATTTTGAGCCAGTATATGCCGGGACTTACAAGCTCGCAAGATTTCATGAACTATATTCAAAGTATCCTAGAGTAAGTAATAACTGGACACGTTGATAAATAAACATTGCTTGACACGGTGTACTCGTAAGGGCACTTTACAATTCAATAATGGTTTTCATTTTAAGTTAAAAATTAAATTTCTAATTAAGTAAAAATATCTTTACTAAATAAACATTAAATTATCTTATGACACTATGATACATGCAGTACTTTGAGATGTTTCTTATACTTCGTGCTTCGTCCATCTGGATTAGTGACTGAAAGATATGGAACA
The DNA here is from genome assembly GCA_907164705.1 of Parnassius apollo. Classification (NCBI taxonomy): domain Eukaryota; kingdom Metazoa; phylum Arthropoda; class Insecta; order Lepidoptera; family Papilionidae; genus Parnassius; species Parnassius apollo. The sequence goes on from CAJQZP010001376.1 coordinate 5,693,518, forward strand.
CAGGTAGTATCACGTCTGAAATTCACCATTTGCACCATAGTTAAGAATAGATTAATTTAAAACCCCTCATTTCTTCTTCTTCTTTTTTATTATTTATTTAAAATAAATCAAACACAAAGCTTAAATTCTGTTTACGGGATTGAGGAGAGCCCCACATCTGTGACCGTCCATAGATTCTCACTCACTGTGTCACTTTGAGATGTTTTTATGTCTTTTACATATGATATGTTCCGGCGGCCCGCCCAGCTCATTTAGATAGGTTTCAATTAATGTCAGTAAGATTATTTAAAATAATCATTTTTCCATTTCACAAGAAATTATCCATGATTTTTCGATAAAACATAGCTCATATCATACCGTAAACTGCTCTCTATCTGTTTTTAAAGTTTTATCACAATTGGTTAAGCATTTAGAACATTCGCTCGGACAGACATACAATTTCTTTTAAATAGTATTTTATGTTGTAATAGCGTGCAAATAACCCTGAGCTTAATAGAAGCCAGTTATTGTAATATTACGGACATACAATTCAATTTTGTTTATATATAAACAGTCGCAGTAACTCATTGCGACAGCAACCCGGGCATCGAGCCCGGGTTGCTGTCGCTGTCCTTTCAGCACCAATGAAATTGTTAATTAACTATCAAAACTGTTGTCTTACCACATGCTCGCCGGAAAAGAAAATATAAAGCGAGGAAATCTCATGTGTGAGGAACAAAATATTTTGAGGACATGTGAAGTCAACCAAATCCAATGACATTGGAGCGACGGGGCTGACTTATTGCTGCATATCGTTATCGCTACACCCTATTAAAATCCACTGTCGAAACAAAATCCACCCTATAGAGTTCCTATTTCTCATCATTACAGCCCTTCACAAGTCCACTGCTGAACATGGGCTTCCCCCAAGGAATGCCACAAAGTACGGTCCTGAGCCACCTTAATCCATCAACTTCCTGCATGCTTTACCAGGTCGTCGCTCCATTTAGTGTAAGACGCCCAACACTTCACCTGCCGGTACAAGGTTGCCACTCGAGGACCTTTTTTCCCATCGGTTATCGGTTCTTCTTTACAGCCAGCCCATTGCCACTTCAGCTTACTAATCCGTTGAGTTGTTTGGTCAATCTGGTTCTACTACGTATGTCCTCATTTCTAAGTTTATCTCGCAGGAAAATTCTGAGCATAGCCCTTGCCATGGCTCTGAGTGACTTTGAGCTTCCTCATACGGTCAGCAATGAAGGACCACGTTTCAGATCCGAAAGTTGTTAATTTTGTATTATTTGGATGCGGCAATCAAACATGGTAGTTGAGACAAGACTGTATTTATTATATACCTGCATGCAAAATATTATAATTTATTTTCAAGATACCTACAATCCCCTTCTTAAGAAATTATAAAGGGTCGAGGTTTAACACTAATCTTTTATAAAACCACAAATAATAATCTTAATATCATAAAAGCATTTCTTAACTAAAAGTATGAAAATTAACAATTTGATTTATAATAATACATGAATTTATACATATAATTATAACGTGTAACTTAATCATATTAATATAATTTATTAATGCGTAATTTATATAATATTTATTAAAAACAAAATCCAATTAACTTGTTGCTTTCTATTTATTGTTATTGATATAAAAAATAATTTATATATATATATATATATATATATATATATATATATATATATATATATATATATATATAATAATAATAAATTAATAATATAATAAATATATATAATAAAATAAAGTTTTTTGCCTCACATTATTCATAGCTGTCATTTCTGTGGTGCAGAGAAGCCCCATCGATCAGGAGGTCTCACTTCCCTGCCGGAAAGTGTAGGATAAAAACAGTTAGTGAAAACAGTCGATCTATCAGATTGTTTCAAGTGAGGCGCTCGCAGCTGAGTACTGGAGCCGTGCGGGGAGGGCGCGTGCGCGGAGGTTTTGTTATTGTTTACAGCGATATCATCGTACTGTGTGCGTAGATTAGATGATTCATCGATTCTCTGGTTCGAATCAACTATGATATGCTTCCTATTTTGTCTTAATACACCACCCGTTGCCATGCTTATTATATATGACCTAGGACCTACAATACTTTTAATAAATACCTGGTACCCATGTTTTGTTAATTCGAACTTTAACTTTTTGTCCAATTATTAGTGTTTTTAATTTTCTAGCACCTTTATCATAATACATTTTTTACTTTTGTTGACAGCGTTTTAATTTATTTATTACGTCCGTATTAATTTTTGGTAACAATAAATTTGGAGAACACGGAAGTATACTGCGGAGTTTTCTATTATATAACAACTCCGCTGGACTAGCGAGCTCCTTACTCATTGGTGTATTTAGATATTCAAGGAGCGCTAATGGGAACTCCGCCTGATCATAAGCCGTTTTTCTCATCATATTTTTAATTGTTTGTATGGCACGCTCGACCTGGCCGTTAGATTGAGGATATCTCGGCGATGATGTCACATGCTGGAATTCCCAATCATGTGAGAATTCACGAAAAGTGTTAGATGCAAACTCAGGGCCATTATCGATCATAACTATTTCAGGTATACCGTATCTACTAAAAACTTGTTTAATTTTTTTAACAATTAATTCTGACTTTAAGCAATGAATTTTTATTAAAACTACAAATTTACGATAGTAGTCTATTATGAGGACAAACGATTTTGTTCCGAAGTGAAAAACATCTATTCCTGCTTTAGACCATGCCCTATTTGGTACTTCATGTTGCATTAACGGCTCCTTACAATTCTGTTTTTTATTAGTTAGACAAGCTTGACAATGTGACAGATAATCTTTAAGTTGAGTATTCATATCAGGCCAGTACATAATTTCTAGAGCTCTGAGTTTACATTTTTCAATCCCTAGATGGCCCAAATGAATATTTTTAATCATTTCGTATCCCATGCATTTAGGTATTATTACCCTGCTACCCCTCCATACTATACCAAAGTTAACTGATAAATCATCCCTTCTATCCCAAAAAGGCTTATTAATTATAACCTCTGCTCTGGAAGCATTTAATTTAAAATAGCTCTATTTCATTTTCAGTCGCGTTGGTGTATGGCAATTATTTGCTTTTTATTATGCCTGGTAATAAATGAAACACAAGAGCCCAATTTAAGAAGAAAGAATTTAACTTGTACCGAAAAGTAAAAACCGATTTGTAAAATTTAAAAAAATTGGGTCTTTAATCCTTTGGAACACTAGGTTTTGGCACCTACTTCAGAAGTTATATAAACATAAACACTCACGATTGTCATCCAGAGGTGTAGACCCAGACTACACATTTCCATTTGGCACAATTCTGACACCACACCAGCCCTAACACACTCCTTAACGATCACATTTCTACTGCGTTTATTCTACTGTCGTGCTTCTTCTGACACTCCCAACTTTCACTACCATACGTTAAAGTACGTGCCTTTTTTGACACTTTCTGACTTTAAAGTCATTTACTCCATTTGTTATGTTCACTCGTCGTTCTATATCCTTACCATATCTCCCATCCCCGCTTAATAGGCATTCTAAATATACAAACTCATCCACTTGCTCGACCAACTCACCTTCTATTCTTATTTTACATATCGTTTTACTTTCTTCTTTTACATAAACCATTCACTTGTCGACAAAAAGGCCCTGGTAACCTGGCTGAGGCGGGGTGAATTCTTCCCACAGACGGAGACATTCATGTTAACGATCCAGGACCATGTCATCGATAGTCGAAACTTTCAGAGGTACATAATACGCGCACCTAACCTCCCCACTGATACTTGTAGATATTATCACTCTAGCCCCGAAAACATACAACATATAACATCCGCCTGCAGAGTCCTTGCACTAACCAACTATAAACATCGGCATGACCAACTTCTTGCGCTTAAATTCAAATTGATACAAAAAATGACACCAATACAAATACAAACCGGACATCATATTAGAAAACAATAATCATGGAATTTACTGGGACAGGACCATTATCACGGATAAAACTATTCACTTCAATAGGCCCGATTTCACAGTGTATGACAAAAATAACAAAACTACTAACCTTATTGACTGTCATACCAAACATCTATAATATTCAATCCACTATAGCAGAAAAACTTACAAAATATCAAGATTTAACTATAGAACTTAAGCGTTAATGGAGAGCAGAAACCATCCATATAGTCCCAATAGTTATCTCATTTACCGGAGTCATACGTAAAAGCCTACAACGTAGTCCAGATATTTTGCATGTACCCCAACACACACTTCACACCCCGCAGAAAGTTGTCGTTCTCAACATCTACCGACTCACACGCAAATTCCTCAACACGTCATCCATCACCTCAGCTTACACCATCACCTATCACCTGCTGACGTTTGGCTTCGGCCCGTGTAATTAAGTTTTAAGTTACCTCTTTTTATTGGGGATATAGATACATGCAAAATAATAATACTTACCTTCGTCAAATGTGTATCAAATTTGGTTTTTAGAATGTTTTGTATTTCCACAGTGCTCGATATTTTTCATCACAAGCCACTGTAAACAAACGATACAGTTTTCCACTCACGACGGCGGCCGAGCTCGGAGTGATTCAAAGACACAAAGTGTATATAGTAAAATAAATTATTATAAGGCTGCTCACAACATCGAAAATTTCGGAATATCTGAGTCGAAAATAACAAATTATAACTTAACAAAACAAAATTAAACCGCCATTTATATTCCATGGCTTCCCACGTGACAGATGAAGAGATTAAAAAAGAGATTTGAGTTAAACAACACATATTTTTTATAAATTATCGTGTTTACCCTCCATGCGGACTTGATAAATCTACACCATAAGCTACTAATACCATCATATCATTCAATCGATTTAAAAAGAAGATAAGATTTCAGAAAGATAAGATTTCAGCGACTAAACGTTGGATTCTTAATTTTTAGGCGCTAGTAGAACAAACCTACGCGCATTGCGCTTAAGGTATGCAATAGTAGGTTTATGATACAGTGTTTATTATGGTGTGTGTAGAAAACTGAAAACCCCTTTTACTGGAAGCGAGGCATTCCTTAGACCTTAAGGGTGGCCACAGCATTCACTTACTATCAGGTGGACTGACTATCAGTGTGGAATAAAAAGATAAACATGTCTTCTACTGGACACAGGCAACCTCTTACAGGTAACAGGTATTGTAGCGTGGCCTCTAGATGGAATGAAAACCGAGTAAGACATACAACAGGAAATCGATGGATGCAGTTGACTCTAGACCGTGCTTTTAGTGATTTCTTGGGTCGAGGACTATATTCAGCTGTTTTCTTGCAATGAGCTGTAATGACGATGATGATGATGATGATGATTTACTTCATAACAAAACGTTGACCTAAGTGAAAGTCGTAAGAGTCAATAGACAATTACACAAGTTAATTTTATCACGAAAACGCGAATTTAATTAATTGTACGGATGCACCTAAATTAATATTGCGAAGTTTTGAATGTTTTCAGTTTCTAAATTCTATGCTCAGCGGAGGGGCTCAGCAAACGGATATGAAATAAATTTTATCTAAGGACTAAAAAAAAATTAGCAGACTCCTCCATTTCCTTTCACAGTTATCCGCGTTATTTAATCATAGGTTGACTCGACCGAGGTACAACCCCACGGTGTTTTGTGTGGTGAGTGACGAGACCCAAAAATTATTTTGTGTTGTTATCTGGAATATACTGTTGCCCACCTTGTGTTCCGCTTTCCTCAGTTCTTTCTGTTATGATATCTACTGAATGATTATACTAGTGAATTTTCTTAGGCCACCACTACAAGTCTACTAAGTTGTTGTCACAAATTAATAATAAGGTGTGATATACCTAGTGGGAATTCTAAGTCATATTTGTGAAATTATTGTATTGTCTTTTGTTTCTAATGCATGTTTTAATCATGTTTTAGGTTATTCAGACGGCTTGAATTTGGATAATTGCGAAATACGAATGTTCCACAACATTACATTTTGGTCCTCAAGATTGACAACGGATCTGCATATTTGTGTTCTCTACGGAGGATAGATGTAAAGGTCTATAGGCCAGAGTATAAGCTTACCATCAGGTAGATTATGTTCGTGCTTGTCACCATTATTCTTATAAAAAGTACAAACACGCATACATACAAACAGGTCCATCTAATAACAGCGTGTTAAAGAAGGTTCATTTTTTAAATTTTACATTTAACCACCGGGTATGAAATACTGAGAATCATGTCCAGTTTTGACCTGAAAATGTTCTAATGCGTCTAGCGATATAAAATATCTTATAAAATTGCATATTTTTTGTTATTTCGTATCGCATAATTGATTGTTGAAATAAAGCCAGGAAAAAAAGTAATGTTACTTTGGTCATCATTCTTAATAGACTTTTGGCGATGGAAAGTGTTTTACAATAGCTCAAAGGCCCAGAAGCCATGCCAAAATATATTAAAAACGTGTTTTACACGTTCCATTTCAGACTAAGAAAAACTTGTTCATTCGTCATGTGGTTTATGAATGTTCCAAATAACCACTTTCTTTTTTTATAACTTATTAATTTATAATTAAATACGATTTTAATGGTTTTTTACTATGGTGTTGAAAGAAAAATAAGTGTAAGACTTTAATTGACGACGCGCGGGAAGTCGACACTTCCCGCGCGCCGTCAAGTTGTGCAGACGCAGTTCATATCACTCCGCTTTAAAAATAACGAAAAACAGTCTAAAGTGCACATTTTAACGTAAAAGTGAACGAATCCATTTATAGAAGTGTAAAGTGAACCGAAAAGTGCATTAAAAGTTATTATTATCAACTTTTCTTATCATTAATAACTAAAATATAGTGTGTGGAATTTGGAACTAGCTACTGTGTTATGTATGTTGATTTGACTTTGACTTACTTACATTGATATTATTTTTTACAACGCCTATAAAAATAAAAAGCAATACAAAACGTAAATATCAAGCGCCTAGTTGATTATTGTTGCAATAATACCATTGCGACCTTTAGATATTTTATTACGTAAGAATTTAAGTATCATCTTATTGTTTATCCAATAATGCCACTAAAGAGAACGCCCCCAAAGACGCCTGTTTTTAATGTGAACACCTCTTAATCCCTTTGTCAATCAAAACCAAACTTAAATACGACAGATAGCACAGAAATCGAAGTGACTTATGTTTCCCAGCACAATAAAAGGAGAAGAGAGGAAGCAGATGAAAATTCGGATATGTCGACTTTCAAAAACGAAATACTGAGCATGTTTATGGATTTAAAAGTTACTATGAAGGAAATAAAAGAACAGAATATTAAACTGAAAGAATCGGTGGATTTTACATGAAAGAAATATGATGAAATTATAGATAAGATGCAAAAGATTGAAGAAAACATAAAAGAAGATAATAATCATATTCGATTATTGGAAGCTAAAATAGATCAGCTAGAACGCCAAACCCCCAACAACAGCCTGGAAATTCGAAATATACTCAAAAATAATTTAGAAACCAAAAAAGACTTATTGAATCTCATTCTGAAAACAGGTGCAGTTATTAAGACCCCAATTCAACCATCTGATATCAAAGACGTCCGTCGCACTAATTCTAAGACCACGAATAATCTGATAATTGTTGAATTTACATCAATTCTAGTCAAAAAAAGCTTAGTTAAATCAGTTAAAACCTTCAATAAAGAAAATAAGCACAACATTCTGAACACTGAACACCTGGAAATTAGGGGGCCCAAAACTCCAATTTATATTTCGGAAAATCTCAGCACTAAAACCAAAAGATTATTCTACTTGGCTAGAGAATTTGCTACTCAAAAAAAATTAAATTCTGCTGGACAACATATGGAAGGGTATTTCTACGTAGAGAAGAGGGCTCGCCAACAATACGTGTAGAAACGGAATCAGATTTCCTAAAATTAAAAACGCAAAAATGACTAGATTTACACTATCGATGTAATAGCTTTCTATTTTATTACTCTTACTGAAATTACTTGTATGCTTATTCTTATTATGTAATGTTTCTGTTAGCCAAAATTAACATATACAAGACAATAAAAAACATATACAGACACATAATTAATACAATAACTTACAAAAAAACCACAATCACATATAATAACTTCCTACCGAAAACCAACTCAAATACACGTTATTTTACTCACATATACACGTCTGTTAAAAAAATTATTACTTATTACAACGCAATCAAAATAATATGTCAATGTACGCCATATATGAAAGAATATTTCCTAACATCACTGAGAAGAAGTCATAAAAAATTAAAAATTTTAATATTCAATCTTCCTAGTGAAACTGTAATTGATGAGATTGACCAAGTAAACGAGGTAAAGTGTATAAGCCTGACAAGTCCTTCCCTATGTAAAGATGTAAAAAACCATAATGATAAAAACTTTTCTTCTTTTTGTTTATTATGTGTTAATATATGAAGTCTCAACTGTAATTTGGACGCTTTCCTAGTTTTTATGTCACAATTGAATCTTAATGTAGACCTTGTAGTTTTTACTGAATGTTGGTTAAAAGATGATTCCATAATACCGGAAATAGATACCTACACGTCATACTATACGAAATGTTTATTTAACCAGAATGACGATGTAGTAGCATACGTTAAAAATAACATAAGCGTCACTTCATATGAACCAATAGTTGATGACGGCAATGTACTAATACTGACTGTTGAAACAGACACCACGGTCATCTGTACATATAGATCACCAAGTTTTCGCAATCCAACGAAGTATATCACATCACTTGATAAATACTTAATAGCATAAACACAAGTATCGTAGTCCCAACTGGAAATATAAACTTAGATGTTATGCCTTGTGCTATAAAAGGGTATTCTGCAGAATATCTTAATATGCTATCTATGCATGGCTTAAAACAATGCGTTTATCTACCAACAAGGATGGAAGCGTGCTTAGATCATTTTATGGTACGAGCCCAATATAGCATTACATCTATTGTTTTTTGATAAATTTACTGACCATCACCCTATTTTATTACTTATTGACAGAGTAAAAATTGGTACAAACAAAACTAAATTTTATAAAGAAAAAATTGACTTCGACAAGATAGATGTAGGTATTAACTGGGAAGAATATTACACAATCGACAATGTCAATGATGCTACAGAGTACATTACAAATATTATAAAAGATTTAATACAAGCTAATACAATTAGAATAACTCTTTCTAAAAGAAATATGCCATTAAAACCTTGGATAACACCGGGAGTTGTAAGATCAATAAGAAAGAGGGACAAATTACATAAACAATTAAAAAAGGATAACACTAATAAAAATTTAGCATCACACTATAGAAAATACAGAAACACATGTAATAACATAATAAATAACTTAAAAAGACAGTATTACAAACACGAACTTCACACTAGTACTGGAAACGTTAGAAAGATATGGAAGATAATTAAAGAAATTTGTAATCTAAGCCAATCCAAACAAATAACGACAGAATTATTAACAATTAAAGATACTCCAAAAGCTTCACTTAATCTAGTAAACACCCATTTCAAATCAATTGGTTCACAGCTTGAAAATTATACTCTAAACACCATAGGCAAATTAGTTCCAGAACTTGCTGATAATGTCAAACAGATAGATCCAACACATTCGATGGCGTTTTTCCTAACAGATTCTGAGGAAGTAAAAACTACCATTAACGAACTTAAATCAAATAGCTCCCCTGGCTGGGACAAAATTACTGTCAATTTCGTTAAAAGGTATAGTCAAATTCTTTGCGCACCTATAGCACATCTATGTAATACTAGTTTTCAAACAGGGCAATTTTCGTCATCCTTCAAACAGGCCATGGTAACACCAATATACAAATCTAGCAATAAGACCGCTACCTCAAATTATAGGCCGATTTCATCGTTACCTATTTTTTCAAAAATAATTGAGAAGCTCGTGAATAAAAAATTGACAAAATATTTAGAGCGCTACGGATATCTAGCTGCGAATCAATTTGGTTTTAGGGCACATCGTTCAACAGAAGACGCAGTTTTACAACTGACTTCAAAAATAACATCTTGTATAGATAAAGGTGATAAATGCATATGTGTTTTCTTAGACTTGCAAAAAGCATTCGATACTGTGTCTATTCCTATACTTCTCGGACGTCTCGAAAATCTAGGTATAAGAGGTATGCCATATGCATGGTTTTGTAACTATCTTATAAACAGAACCCAAATATTACGTGTTGGTGACAAGCTAAGCGATAAAGCCGAATGTAGCTATGGTGTTCCACAAGGCAGCACTCTTGGACCAACACTATTTTTGATGTACATAAATGAATTGTGTAAAATTAACATCGATAGTGCGGACCTTTTTATGTTTGCGGGCGATAGTGTAATCCTCTTTCATGGTACAAACTGGGATACTGTGCAACATTGTGCTGAAAATGGATTACGTGTGGTCACAAAATGGCTGGAAAATAATCTTTTAACCGTAAATGGTACAAAAACAAAATACATCTGTTTTTATAAAACTATAATCTCAAGACCACCACATAGCTTTTCTGTCACCATGCATACGTACCCGTATAATACGTCTCAAAAAAGGAGAGATGTAAATGTACAATATTAGAACGAACATCTACGATAAAATACCTTGGAGTAATCCTCGACGAAAGATTAAATTGCAAATGTATATAAATGAATTCGGAGACTCACTATAGTATTTAAGAACCTAATAACTGTAGCGACAAAAAAACTACTAATTGAGACATATAACGCCCTTTGTCATTGTCTCATAAATTATTTTATCTGCTCATGTGGTGGAGCTCCCAAAACGTATCTTATAGAGGCCGAGAGAGCTCAAAGATCTATATTAAAACTAATATTAAATCTTCCTTATACACACCTAACATCTAAAGTATATGAATTGGCAAATGTCCTAAGTGTACGAAAATCGTATATCCCTTCATCTGTTGAACAAAAATTTCGCTGATGGTTTCCCGGTCGTTCAACAGACACAGGTTTGGTTTTGGCCTTTTTTCTTTAGATTCAAATATCTTCTATTTTAATTAAAATTATTCATAATTCTGAGTTAAATATTACTCTCTATTATCTATTCTATTGTTTTCTTTAAATTTTCTTCATCAAAAGACTAAACTGCAGCTGCACTCTTCAATCTAAATATGGCAACGTCTAAAAGTTTATATTTTTCTTTACGAAATAAAATGAATAAGATATTTGGTCTTTATTTTTATTTTTATTTACAGCTTATAATTTGTCAAAAGCGTTTTAGGAAAAAGGCAATATGACTACCAAGCACCTCATTTATACAATGCTATTAATAAAAAAATTAAATTAAAGACCTTAAAACGACACCAAATTAAACAAACTATTTTAAATTGGGTAAAATAATACGACTATGAAAATTGTGAAAATCTACTTTAAGCACATATTTTAACAAAAACAGACACACGCACACAAACGCGCGCGCGCGCACGCGCGTACGCACACGCACGCACACACCCACGCACACGCACGCATGCATAAACACTTTGTTTTTTTTTTTTTTTCTTGATCTATGTTTAGAGTCTGCATTGTGCACGGAATGTAAGATAACTGAATGGGAGGGAAACTGCCTCCTAACATACAGGGTAACCTAGTTTAGGAGTCAGGGTATCTATGAATTGTATATTAATTTCTATGCTCAATAATGAATTATTATTATTATTAATTGACAGCTGTTATAACCTCAAAATTTTATTTACTTAATAGCATTTTTCCCTAGCCTCTAAATGAAATGATGATAAGTTATGATGTTATTATAAACAATAATTGTTTTTATACAACAGTAGTTGTAGGTAGACGCGACCCATTAAAAAATTAAAGAAATCAAGTGACAGGTCAATCAATATGTATATGGAAAGTGGGCATGATTCTTTACAATATTTTGATAGTCAACTAATTTTTTTTTAGTATTCATTTAAAAAGACTATGAAAGCGATGAAATTATATTATAAACCCTTTAAATACGCGCCTTAAATTTGACGTTTGTTGAATTTATTATTTTCGAGGTACTAACAATAAATTATTAGCCTTCAATTTGGTCACTAAGCGAACAGTCCATTTCAGCCAAATCATTAACAAAAAAAACGCAGTCATTAACGAATCTCACTCAACAAAAATAGAAAATAGCCTTTTACGGTGTGAACCTTCCAAATATTATTTAATATTTTGTACATATGACAAAGGGGAAGGCTGTTCATAACGCACTCGATTTGTGCGAGTACAGAGCTTAAGTCTTCAAAAGATGAAATTTGATCTCCAATTACGCGATGTATATGACTCGACGATATAAATGACTCTTTAGACTTTTAATATTATTCTCCCAATTTCCTCCAAAATGAATTGCGGCGGGACCTTTAGAGACCACTCGATGCGGTTCTGAGCTAAGATATGAGTGAATTCCGAATTATAATATTTAGAGGTTAAAAACTCGTGCAACTCTGACAAAATACATATATATATATAAAGATTTAAAGTATAGGTAACATTTAAGTTTCAAATAAATAAATTAATATATTGTATAAATGTAAACACAATGTTATAATGAATTCTTACACAAAAATGAGTGAAGGGTGTAGTGATGACGCAGTTCTATTAACTCATCCAGAATTAACTCATCCAGCTTAGGCTAAAATAACTCATCAAGAAACATAATGTGTACAATTATAGTATGAGCGTCAAAATATATTGATCAATCAATTTTTTGTTGTAGGTGTACTAATCGAACGTTTATACCAGAAATATAATATTTAACATTACCTGTTCCAAAAATAGTTGGAATAAATCATTTTATCATTGAAAAAATGAGTGTACTATGGATCGACTTCTTGTGTACAAAAATAAGATCACGTCCACGAGTCAAGAGGGAGATATAAAACAAAATAAATGCTAGAGACCGAATTATGATATCCAATTATTGAAGAAATGATAGTAGATAGACTTTTAGAAATAATGAAGTTTCAAAGCAGATCGAGATATTTCAAATTATATAATATCTTAATGATTTTAGTTTTCTTATATTTCTGTAATTATATATTTTTTTGTTCTTGGTGTATAATTTGTTGTATTGTATTTAGTTGTAATTTAATGTTTAGAGTACTGTATTGTATTGCAATGATTATTTTCTTAGTTTGTTTCAAACACAGGAACCTAAAAGATCTTTTTGTTACATGTGAGATCTGCGGGCTAAAATGGAATACCCATTGGTCTGTAATTATACCAGCCCTCTATTAATCCTTTAGACCAAAACACAGCAGTGCAGCGCTGCAAATAGGCGGCATTAATTAGTAAAGGGTAGAACCTACCCAGACGGACTCATTATTATAAAGAAACGCTAATGCAGCTATTAGAACCATAGAATTTAAAATAAATCAAATGCTCATTCATTGCACCCTATCAACATTCCAGTGTTGTGCATGTGCCTCCCCTACAGATTGCCTCAAAAGCGTGGTTATGATAGGAATGACACGCTGGGCAGATGGGTTGGCAACCGTAGCTTTTTATTTTCAGTTTTTGTCAGGAAGATGCTGTTGCCCACCTCTTACTATCCCCACGGGATGATATGGGGTTGTGGTTTTTTTTATAGGGCAGGGGGCAAACGAACATATGGTTCACCTGATGTTAAGTGACTACCGCCACTCATGAATAACTGCAACACCAAGGGAATTGCAGGTGCGTTGCCAGCCCTTTAGAAAGGAGAAAGCTCTTTTCTTGTGGGTCCCTAGGTTGTGTCGGTCCGGAGAAATCGCCGGTGGTAAACCATTCCACAGAGGGGTCGTACACAGAAGAAGACTACTAGTGAAAAGAACAGTGGCGGACCGCCAAGCATCCCCATGGTGTGGATGATATCGGGAGGTTTGCCGTGTAGTGTGTTCATGAAATTTGGTAGCGGGGGTTAATCCAAACAAATTCTCAGAGCACTCCTCGTGTAAGTTGCGAAGAAACATGCAAAGAAATGCAACATCTCTTCGCGGCGTCTGTGAATCGGGCCGATCGGATAGCACTCGGTCGTCAACGATTCGAGCTGCCCTGCACTGGATGCGGGCAAGTGGAAGGAGCTGGCACTGAAGAGCCCCAGCACAGATATGGGGACAGTGGATTTTCTTTTTTCGCCACTACACAGAAAAATTATAAGCTTACCTATTTCGTATGATTTGCAACAAGAATCGAAATCCCTAATGAGTGTTACAAGCATAAATTATTTTAAGGTCTCTTGATTTCGTATTTACCTGTTGCATTCGCGAAACATTTCCCCAAATAATACAATCTACATGATTCTGTTTTCTTAAATTACAGGAAGAAAAGAGCAGAAGGAAGAAATAGGGTGATGGGAAGTAATGAAGAATGAATTGTTATGTGAAGTTTGTTGGAACAAACATATTTTAGTCACGTGTAAATACTTTTAACATTTTGGTTCAAAATGACACAAAATCTAAAAAAATATTAGATACATCATCGACATGGACGGATTTTACATTACATATCCTCATAAATATTTTCAATGTAGAGAAATGGCTATTCTAGACGTAAAACTATCTAATAAAAATGATTCGTTTATCGATCATTATTTGTTTCAGCCAAGTTATCCTTTCAATTATTTGTCGCCAAAAGACAAAAAAAACTGTTCGTTATTGTGAAATACACGTGCACGGCATTCCATATTTTGATGTGACCGAAGAATTAAAATGTGCCTACAAACAAGAGAACATCATTCCCATATTAAATTGGTATATTAGAAATTTGTGCAAAGACGAAGTGATCGCATACAAAGGTGGTTCAACAGAAAAACAATTTTTAAAAATGTTGACGACGAATGATAGAATTTTTAATATTGAAGAATACAAATGTCCAAAATACAATGATTTGGTAAATGTCATAAATTTAAACAAACGTTATGTGTGTAATAATCATATATTTGCAAAAAAATAATCACAAAATTTTACATTGTTCTTGTGACGAAGTGTGGGTTTTTTACAAGTGGTTATTACTTGAAAATAAAATTTTAAATTAATCATAAATTTTGTTTGATTTCCAAAACACATTAGACAAAATTGGTTCAACAGAAAAACAATTTTTAAAAATGTTGACGACGAATGATAGAATTTTTAATATTGAAGAATACAAATGTCCAAAATACAATGATTTGGTAAATGTCATAAATTTAAACAAACGTTATGTGTGTAATAATCATATATTTGCAAAAAATAAACACAAAATTTTACATTGTTCTTGTGACGAAGTGTGGGTTTTTTACAAGTGGTTATTACTTGAAAATAAAATTTTAAATTAATCATAAATTTTGTTTGATTTCCAAAAAAACATTAGACAAAATTGGTTCAACAGAAAAACAATTTTTAAAAATGTTGACGACGAATGATAGAATTTTTAATATTGAAGAATACAAATGTCCAAAATACAATGATTTGGTAAATGTCATAAATTTAAACAAACGTTATGTGTGTAATAATCATATATTTGCAAAAAATAAACATAAAATTTTACATTGTTCTTGTGACGAAGTGTGGGTTTTTTACAAGTGGTTATTACTTGAAAATAAAATTTTAAATTAATCATAAATTTTGTGTGATTTCCAAAAAACATTAGACAAAATTGGTTCAACAGAAAAACAGTTTTTAAAAAATGTGGACGACGAATGATAGAATTTTTAATATTGAAGAATACAAATGTCCAAAATACAATGATTTGGTAAATGTCATAAATTTAAACAAACGTTATGTGTGTAATAATCATATATTTGCAAAAAATAAACACAAAATTTTACATTGTTCTTGTGACGAAGTGTGGGTTTTTTACAAGTGGTTATTACTTGAAAATAAAATTTTAAATTAATCATAAATTTTGTTTGATTTCCAAAAAACATTAGACAAAATTGGTTCAACAGAAAAACAATTTTTAAAAATGTTGACGACGAATGATAGAATTTTTAATATTGAAGAATACAAATGTCCAAAATACAATGATTTGGTAAATGTCATAAATTTAAACAAACGTTATGTGTGTAATAATCATATATTTGCAAAAAAATAAACACAAAATTTTACATTGTTCTTGTGGCGAAGTGTGGGTTTTTTACAAGTGGTTATTACTTGAAAATAAAATTTTAAATTAATCATAAATTTTGTTTGATTTCCAAAAAACATTAGACAAAATTGGTTCAACAGAAAAACAATTTTTAAAAATGTGGACGACGAATGATAGAATTTTTAATATTGAAGAATACAAATGTCCAAAATACAATGATTTGGTAAATGTCATAAATTTAAACAAACGTTATGTGTGTAATAATCATATATTTGCAAAAAATAAACACAAAATTTTACATTGTTCTTGTGACGAAGTGTGGGTTTTTTACAAGTGGTTATTACTTGAAAATAAAATTTTAAATTAATCATAAATTTTGTAACTAATGTTTTTGGGAAATCAATCTTTACCAAATCATTGTATTTTGGACATTTGTATTCTTCAATATTAAAAATTCTATCATTCGTCGTCAACAATTTTTAAAAATTGTTTTTCTGTTGAACCAATTTTGTCTAATTTTGGAAATCAAACAAAATTTATGATTAATTTAAAATTTTATTTCACAATAACGAACAGTTTTTTTGTCTTTTTGGCGACAAATAATTGAAAGGATAACTTGGCTGAAACAAATAATGATCGATAAACGAATCATTTTTATTAGATAGTTTTACGTCTAGAATAGCCATTTCTCTACATTGAAAATGTTTACGAGGATATGTAATGTAAAATCCGTCCATGTCGATGATGTATCTAATATTTTTTTAGATTTTGTGTCATTTTGAACCAAAATGTTAAAAGTATTTACACGTGACTAAAATATGTTTGTTCCAACAAACTTCACATAACAATTCATTCTTCATTACTTCCCATCACCCCATTTCTTCCTTCTGCTCTTTTCTTCCTGTAATTTAAGAAAACAGAATCACATTCACTAATGATCAACTAATGACTGTCATTGTTAAAAAAGTATTTTTTAACTTTTTACTTTCTGCTATTGTCTTTGTATTTATGGCTAGGAAATGTCCGCGGCGCGGTCTCAATGCGTGTTGGCGAACTTCACATGCCTTCGAAATTTTCTCAGACATGCAGGTTTCCTCACGATGTTTTCCTTCACCGCCGAGCACGTGGTAAATCAGCACTTAAAATTGCAATTAACAATTTAAGTGGCGTCGGCGGGGATCGAACCCGCGTTACATACTGTAAAATTTACAGCTTGCGCTAACCATCTGAGCTACCACGGCTTAATCATATACACACACAATATTTAAATATAATTTGTTAACACTAAATCATACACACGTAAGAAAATAACAGAAGAAAAGTAAGTGTGTCAATAGAATAAACACTTAAAATTACAATTAACAATTTAATTGATGTCGGCGGGGATCGAACCCGCGTTACGTACTGTAAAATTTACAGCTTGCGCTAACCATCTGAGCTACCACGGCTTAATCATATACACACACAATATTTAAATATAATTTGTTAACACTAAATCATACACACGTAAGAAAATAACAGAAAGAAAAGTAAGTTTGTCAATAGATTAAACACTTACATCTATGGCCTTTGATGCGTTGAAGTAACGCAAATGTATTATTGATAGATACACTGCGGTCAAACGACCATACACTAACTCCATGACTGCCGTTGCTTGGTCTTATATAGTACCAGTAAGTAATAATTCTAATCTAAAGAATTTCTACAGTAGAATTGATAATAACTTTATGCGTCAACAACCTTATCTCACATTCTTCGTGTTGCGTCTTATTCAGTGTATTGATGACTCAAATACGTTTTGTATAACAGAAAAAATGCAATTTAATATTTAGAAATCACATAATTGATCATTCCTATGTTAGTCATTGAGTAGATTGTACTGTAGTAATCTACTAATAGCAGTAATATCATGGATACACTAGATGTACAACAACATCTGAAAAAGATTCACCCCAGTCTAGAAAATAATGTTTATGCTGCTAACAGACTGCCCATGTACACCCACGTACCAACGTATATACCTAGTCAGGTCATAAGTATTGTCACACAGTAAAAACTTTTCTTTTAGAATGCTGACCACAAAAAAGTTTATTGAATTCGAATTGTTCATGAAAATAAAACTGTATACTTTTTAGAATTCTACTCATTTTTACATATGGAGTGGACGCTTAAAAAAGACCGTGTTGCAGTTGCGATTACGCGCCAATTAAATTTTTTGATATACTGAAAAATTTGAATATAACCAAAAGATTCGTTTATCGTACCATCAAACGATACAATGAAGACTCTAGTGTAGATGACAGGTCAAGAAGTGGTCGCCCTCGATTTGTTAGGACTCCAGCAGTGATAAAAGCTGTAAAGGTGCGAATTCAAAGAAATCCCAAACGTAAGCAGAAACTGTTGGCCCTTCAGATGGGGTTAAGCAGAACCACGGCGTTAAATGAAGACTTAGAGCTTCGGGCATATCGAATAAAAACAGGACATCGTTTGAATGCTCGTCTAATGGATCTGAGACTGAAGAGATGCCGCGCTTTGGTGAAGCGGTACGCGGGAAAAAAATATCGGGAAATTCTTTTTTTCGGATAAAAAAATTTTTACCGTAGAAGAGAGCTACAACAAACAAAATGATAAGGTGTACGCACACAGTAGTGAAGAAGCGAGCAACCGTATTCCGCGTGTCCAACGAGGTCATTTTCCATCCTCGCTCATGGTATGGTTGGGAGTTTCTTATTGGGGCTTAACAGAGGTACATTTTTGTGAGAAAGGTTAAAAACGAATGCAGTTGTGTATCAAAATACAGTCCTGACGAACCTTGTGTAACCTGTTTCTCATACCATGTTCAATAACAGGCACTGGGTATTCCAACAAGATTCGGCGTCAGCTCATAGAGCGAAAAGCACACAAGACTTTTGACAACTCCGTGGCGTAGTGGCTTAGCAATGAGTGGCTGCGCTTGGGGTCGCGGGTTCGAATCCCGCACGGAACAAGTATTTGTACGACCTACAAGTAATTGTTCCGAGTTTGGATGTTTGTCCTTGTGAAATTTGTGTTTGTAAACTGCCCCCACGATACAGGAGAAAAACCTAGTGTGGAGGTAACGTTCTTTAAAAACAAAAAAAAAAGACTGACTGGCGGCGCGTGAAATCGACTTCATCCGACACAAAGACCAGTCCAGATTTGAATCCGTTAGATTACAAGATATGGTAACACTTGGAGGAAAAGGCGTGCTCAAAGCCTCATCCCAATTTCGAGTCACTCAAGACATCTTTAATTAAGGCAGCCGCCGATATGACATGGACCTCTTTCGTGGTGAGATAGACGACTGGCCGCGCAGATTGAAGGCCTGTATTCAAAATTACGGAGGTCATTTTTAATAAACTATAGTGTCATAAGAATCTATGTTTTGTTAAGTTCATTTTGGTATATAAATGATTACATAATGAATAAACTTGTTTCAATTATTTTACATTAAACATGTGATAGAATTTATGACATGACTAGGTAATATGCAATTTGGGTACAGATGATAAACCAGCGTCACATTGGGTAGCTTTATATATCGATACGAATGACGTCGGTGAATATTTTGATTCATATGGACGGGCACCTGTACGAAATTGTAAAAGATGGAACTGGAATGTTGATAGGACTTCAGTTTGTGGCGAATATTGCTTAATGTATTTGCTATATAAGTTTCAGGGATGTTCAATGCATAGTTTTACGAGTATATTTACAGAGAACACATTGTACAACGATATGTTAGTGGATGAGATGTTTCGCTCCTATTTTATAGATAATAAGTAATAAGATTTTGTATTTTATAAATAAAAATTTTAACAAAATTAGGTAATGTGTTTAAAAGATGGAACTGGAATGTTGATAGGACTTCAGTTTGTGGCGAATATTGCTTAATGTATTTGCTATATAAGTTTCAGGGATGTTCAATGCATAGTTTTACGAGTATATTTACAGAGAACACATTGTACAACGATATGTTAGTGGATGAGATGTTTCGCTCCTATTTTATAGATAATAAGTAATAAGATTTTGTATTTTATAAATAAAAATTTTAACAAAATTAGGTAATGTGTTTTATTGATGATTCAGATTAGTGTTGTAGATAGGAACAAAGGAGTATAGTACAATAGCATAAGCCGACCCACATGCTGACGAATAATAGATAATGACGGTAGTCAATCAACAATAGATAAGTAGATAAGGACAATGGAGCGCTAATGACGGTTGAGGCTCGTAGCGGATATCAATTAGATAAGAGTTAATTGATCTGCTCATCTCCGGAACAGTGCATCCTATGCAAAAATGGACCGCAGATTCGTGATCAGAGCATGCCAAAACCTTTTTTTTTTTTAGGATCGTGAGTCGACGAACGTCGTGCGCCAGAACTGGTACAACCTTTCTACAAGTGCGCCAGAACTGGTACAACCTAACTACAAGTGCGCCAGAACTGGTACAACCTAACTACTCATTCCGCTTGAAAAGGTTACGGGGTACATTTTTTAAATTATTATGCTAAAATTCCAAATAAATTATTTCTAATATTAATTAATTAAAATGTAATAATTCTTGCTATTCCATAACGAATATGTAATTCCATTTCTTTCGATCATTATCGTTATGAAAATAAAAATGTTATATCATTCCAAGTTGGTATGTACGTTGTTAGCAAGAGACAATCAATCACTCATTTTCTTATTGAAGGATCTTTCCTGGGTTAAGGGTCCCGTATTCAGCTTTAAGCTGACTTGCTATAGACATGTTGACGAAACTTGAATTTAAGGCATAAATATATTAACTATTGTCCTCAACTTTTTTTAAAAGAAATGCGCTGTTACAACATAACAACACATAAATAAAATTAAGTATGAAGATTTATTTATTTGTGAAACAAAACAAAGATAGTGAATGAAAGCAGCGTATGGAAAGCAGCGTCTTCATGATAACAATCCAAAGTAATAAAAAATGAACTATGGTTGCTAATTGTGACAACTGTGGCAAATATCCCCCTATGAGATAATCAGTGTTGGTGGCTATATTCAGCAGGGACTTATGATAGGCTATAATGAATAAATTAATCAATGATCAAAGGAACAGCCCAGAATAAGATGTGAGGTATACCAAATGTTCCGAATTGGTCTTAAGTCGTATGTCGCAACCAACAAAACCACTATTTTCATTATTTATGGCAATACCATGTAGAAAGTTTTGCGAAACTAATATTAAAGTTCTATGGTTAAAGTTTTTATTACTTATATTTTTTTCAATAAATTCTCCACTATCTATACAAAATTTTATGCCTCTGAACCACATTTTGAAACACTCGATTGGGTTCGTCCCAGATACCTCTCCTACAGCCTGCTCGAAAGCTGCTAGCGCATATTACGTCCGCAAAAATCGTATTCCTTTCAGCATTTTGTTTTTAATTTGTGGAAAAAAATAAATTCACACTATGCCACATCAGAGTTTTAAGTAGGGTGACCCTAAGTCCTCCTTGTATATGTTAAGTTTAAAGGTGACTCCGTAGCCCTCGGGGCCCATTGTTCGGTTACATTTTGCTCGCAGCACTGACACTTACGGCAAACATTTGGTAGCATACCAATCGACATTAAACCTACTTCGTAAACGATTTCGTTAAGAAATTAATACTAGATATAAAATGACAAACAAACGATCATAATCTTCCCTGAGCTTTTTGATTGTTTCGCTATCATTTTCACGTAAAGGTATTAAAATGTCGTGAACGCTTCCCAATTTAATTCGCATTAAGTCTGAATCGTTTTAAACGTAATTCGGCTATACTCTTCAATCAAATATTTCACTGCTATCACGTTTCCTATTGTTACAGCCATCAAAGGACAATCATTTATTTTTTAATCTCTCAAAGTAAATTTATATTAGTAAGTAGAAAGGAGGATGGCCAAATCGTACCAGACAACGAAACGATAACGTCCCAATATGAAATATTTATGTAAAATACCCTTATTGTTTAAGGTATTAAAATACACAAGAAACACCTTTCTAAGTAGCCACAAAAAAAGTTATCCATTTATTTCTATTTTTGTAATTGTTCAAAATTATTTCAAATAATAGTTTCAGAACGCACCTTTAGACGATTTATTTTGTATATGAAAGGACTTTGTATTCAAAGACTATAATTATTCTCGTTTTTATGAATAGTTCTTAATTTTAATTCAATTCGTTTAGTATGTATACATCAAATCAACTACTATGCTGATTTAATATACACTGGATTCTTGTCATAAAAATAATTATGTAGGTCATAGTAAGCTAAACGTTTTGTTCAATTACATATGTACAACAGAACGACATTTGTCATCGATCCGCGCCATTATTGTCATTTCCTTGTGTTGTTTTGACTCGTAGACTAGTATAATTTTGAGCTTGATACCAGAGTAATTTCTAAGATCTGCGAGTTGAATTCTTCAATAATAGTATGTATTTACATACCTACTTATTTTATTACACTAACATAATACATGATCATAATACAACTCTAATCAATCATACATCATAATTCATAATACAACTCTAATTCTTATTTTAGATAACTGAAGAACATTACGTATGTGATACCTGTCAGCAATTGGCAATACAGCAAATCAACTCCGGGTTACCTAATGAGTAGAACTAGAACCTGGTGTCTCATCTTCCCGTGGCCACAAGCATGTTTGCATACTTTGTGGAAGTTCTCTGAGGAATCGTAAACGTGACCTTATTGTGAGAGCTTGAAAATAGAATTTCCCCACGGCAGGTAATAATTACCTTTTTATTTTGTACTTCTTTGTTTTGTCTTGCTATCAATGTTATAGTGAATTTATCGCTGCAACTTTACATTGATTTGTAAAAATGTTTCCATTTTATTAGGTTTAATAATAATGCGCCAAAACATTATATTAAGACAAGGCTGTATTGTTGTGTCAGGCAACTTTAACAGACCATGTTTGTCATCCCTGTTAGCTGAGACTCAAGAGAGTTGCAACACATAATATGACGAATCGAAGCATTTGGGTGATGTGCACATGTTATGACGCTTGTGTGGTACCTTGGGTGGACCAGGCATCAGCCGACAATATCGCTAGCGCCAGCATCTCTCCTTGATGTTGTAGTTGTAAGAGAGGATGTTGAATAAAAAGTAATTTTGTCTAGCCTACTTATTTAATTAAAGTACTCCTAAATTCTACCATGACACTTCATTTACTCCCGTAAACTACCATTTTCAATACGTATGCAACTTTAGTATTGAAGACTGAAAGACATTAGGTATTTAGCGACAAATTCTCTTCAGCTAGATTTGAAGTGGTCAAACTACAAAAAAGCCTTGAAATCTTTCAGGAAAGACTTCACGTGTGATAATAATTACGCCATCCTTGTTTTTTACACTATATACTGTGGAAGCTAGTGCAATATATGTACGTGTAGTTTTTATTGAATTATCGGTCATAATCTGTCGTCGAAACGGTCAACTTCACGAGACAGTTTGACAGACGGCCCTTTTTGACATTGAACTCTAGGAGTATGGTGCACAGACGTAGGGTGCGCTTTGAGAGATGTTCTATTATTGGGTAATAAAATTATTTTAGAGAAATCTAAATAAATGGAAACGAGATCGCTAATTACCATCCTCACCTTCGCTAACTACACTTTTAGACTATGTCGCAGTTGGATAAAGCGCCCAAGCAAGGTTTTTCGTTAAAAATCAAAATGTACAATAAATTGCCTTTAGAAATAACAAGACTTCCATTAAACGCGTTTCGACAAGTGACAAAAACATACTTTTTGAATCACGCTTTCTATAATATAGAAGAATATATGAAATGTTCATTTTCTGACTTGCTTGACATGTAAAATCATATAATAACAACTACAAAAAATAAAAAATGTAATCATAAATCATTTGAATAGATTGTAATTTTGACGTACCAATGTTATATTTAACGAAATGGCCAATAAAAAAGTAAAAGATATTTGTTGATTCAGCCTTAAAATATTGTTGATGATATTATAAAAAATCGTGGCCATTTAGATATTATTTTTAAACGTGATGGTGTTAACAACATAAAAACAAACCAATCTTACTATAGTTTGTTTTGAGACATGAAAAAAAAATCAATTTCAGCTCCTATAGAAATTTGGCCATCCTCCTTTTTAACACCAATGATAAACGGTTGTTTTAGAAGAGCCTTCGTCTATAAATGCCATTTTAAGTTTATATAACAATTTCTCCGATTTAAAGCAACATTTAAATTAAATAAAACTATTTTTCATGTATTTTATCGCGTATATTAATTTATTTTATATTCCCGACGCTTAGAACATTGCACAGAACCAACGGTCACGTAGGGGACTGATGTGCTGGACGTCTAAATGTCGTAGTTAACCAGCGCTACCCCCAGATTAAAATTGTTAATTTATTTGTTCCGATCTACAAAGTATAAATTTATAGTGTCTTGAAATCCTGAAGTTATATGCTTATATTGGGATTTAATTTTATTAATAATAGGACCCGTGTTAAAAACACATAAGCTATTCGTTCTATGCCGGGGATTTTAATTGATCTTTTAGTTTGTCCTATGCAGGAGCGGCCATATTCACAATCAAGCTTGTGCACTCCTGCATCTTGCAGAGGAAGATTAGACTAGAGTGATGGTAAGTATTGACTAATCTTCTTCGGTGGCTTGAATTATGCTTTAATGGAAGCAAGCTTCAAGTTGTAGCAAATATTGTCAATAACACCTCTGACATATGGCAATACAGCAGGCACACGCTTGACTGTGGCTGATTTCACTCGTTCACTGTGATGTTGGCGCGGGACTCGGTGTTTATCGTCATGGAAAACTTGCTAGACATGTTGGAGCTTAGCGGCCTGGTATGTACTGTCACAGATTACTCGTGCTCTCTGGAACATAGATTTAACTACAGTAGCTAACTTTAAAGGGTTTCGGTGAGAATCACCGTTTAAGTATCTATCTCTATGGGTAATTTTTATATACAGTGTGGCTCAAGGTATTATCAGAATTCCGAATTACTAGAACATCTAGAAAGGCTTTATAATTGTTTCCTTCTAACTCCATGCTCGAAGAATGCTCGAAGGACCACGCTCTCACTGAATACTAGCGTCAAATAGTAGCTTAATGCTGCTGTGTTTCGTATGGTGAGTATAGAAAACCGGAGACCCTTTTAACTGTAAATGAGTCATTCCACCTAAGTCCTCACGGATGACAACGCATCTGCATTTTGATTCGTAATCGCAGATAGATAGATGTCTATGGGATACATTTAATTGCATTTTAGACAAAAAATGCAGTTAAATTTATCTATAGGTAGAATTGTGAAAGTGTCGTCTGCGTACCGCTTGTAGAATCTTGGATTTACAGGAAAAGTAAGCAGCGATTTCTCCTCAAGGTCTTCCATAAATATGTATATATGTACGTATCTTACCTTCATAAATTCTAAAATTCAGTTCACAGTGGAGTTTGAGGGAAATAATTCTTAAGCTTAAGCCTTTATTTTTTTTGCGTTTCGCTTTTAATGCTGATCTGAATAGTAATGATGGTGCATTACTATTCAGATCAGCATACAGTTAGCAACCGTGGGAAGATCTTTGTTTCAGAGAGCACTCTTGTGTTCCCTGAAACAAAGATCTTCTCTGTCTGTCTGTCTTCATCTGTGATAGAAAACATCTAGCTGCCGAGCTTCAGCACGTCAAGTATGTATTATGATGCAAACAAGACACCAAGCATGTCAATACCCTTTAGAATAAAGGATGTCGAGCACCTCAGTACCCCATGTGACCATGGGTGTTGTAAAGTGTACGAAACGTCGGTTAAATGAAATAAGTTAATATACGCGACTAAATCCATAAAAACTGATTTTATTTAAATGTGTAGTGTTCGCGTATATATAATAAATCATTGCGTAATATCTCACCGCAAAAATGTTCCTAATTTAAATTTTTCACGTCTATTTTTCACGTATATACCTTTAAATGAGCAATTCTTATATATATATATATACGCGAACACTACACATTTAAATAAAATCAGTTTTTATGGATTTAGTCGCGTATATTAACTTATTTCATGTAACCGACGTTTCGTACACTTTATAATAACATCAACAATATTTTAAGGCTGAATCAACAAATATCTTTTACTTTTTTATTGGACATTTCGTTAAATATAACATTGGTATGTCAAAATTACAATCTATTCAAATGATTTATGATTACATTTTTTATTTTTTGTAGTTGTTATTATATGATTTTACATGTCAAGCAAGTCAGAAAATGAACATTTCATATACTCTTCTATATTATAGAAAGCGTGATTCAAAAAAGTATGTTTTTGTCACTTGTCGAAACGCGTTTAATGGAAGTCTTGTTATTTCTAAAGGCAATTTATTGTATATTTTGATTTTTAACGAAAAACCTTGCTTGGGCGCTTTATCCAACTGCGACATAATCTAAAAGTGTAGTTAGTGAACGTGAGGAGGATAATTAGCGATCTCGTTTCCATTTATTTAGATTTCTCTAAAATAATTTTATTACCCAATAATAGAACATCTCTCAAAGCGCACCCTACTGTGCACCATACTCCTAGAGTTCAATGTCAAAAAGGGCCGTCTACAAACCGTCTCGTGAAGTTGACCGTTTCGACGATATGACCGATAATTCAATAAAAACTACACGTACATATATTGCACTAGCTTTCACAGTATATAGTGTAAAAAACAAGGATGGCGTAATTATTATCACACGTGAAGTCTTTCCTGAAAGATTTCAAGGCTTTTTTGTAGTTTGACCACTTCAAATCTAGCTGAAGAGAATTTGTCGCTAAATACCTAATGTCTTTCAGTCTTCAATACTAAAGTTGCATACGAATTGAAAATGGTAGTTTACGGGAGTAAATTAAGTGTCATGGTAGAATTTAGGAGTACTTTAATTAAATAAGTAGGCTAGACAAAATTACTTTTTATTCAACATCCTCTCTTACAACTACAACATCAAGGAGAGATACTGGCGCTGGCGATATTGTCGGCTGATGCCTGGTCCACCCAAGGTACCACACAAGCGTCATAACATGTGCACATCACCCAAATGCTTCGATTCGTCATATTATGTGTTGCAACTCTCTTGAGTCTCAGCCAACAGGGATGACAAACATGGTCTGTTAAATTTGCCTGAAACAACAATACAGCCTTGTCTTAATATAATGTTTTGGCTCATTATTATTAAACCTAAGCAAATGGAAACATGTTTACAAAACAATATAAAATTGCAGCGATAAATTCACATGCGAGCAATTCTTGTATATATATATATATATATATATATATATATATATATATATATATATATATATGTGGCGGCGCTATCGTCGCACCGCAAGCGAAACACACCGAAGCCTAAATCACGCTATCAACATTCCGAATCATAAACAGCATATATAGAACATCTCCGAACTATCACACGGAGTGTTGGCCGCTCCCCGGGCAGAACACCTTGCCCGGTGGGAGATCTCCCCTTTTCCTTCCACGGCCACAGTGGTGATCATCCGACGTGATCTGAACACGCAACCAACAACCTTCGGAAACTACAACTTCAAGCCTTCGTTATTATCCTCAAGAACTCCCACCATTCACTATTGAGAATCGTCTTCTGCAGTCTTCAGTTCCTGCAAGCCAGTCCGACTTGTCTTCGTCTCGACTCACCACAGATTTATAAGGCAGACTTCTGGCACTTGCACATCGTTCTGACCGGCATCACTTGCCAGTGCGTAGTACGGCATGCATTACACATCGGCATATCATTCGCACCGGTGTCACTTGCCCTTACGCACACAGCATGCATTCCCCACCGGCATTAAATTTTTGCCGGACACACCGGCAATCGGACTGCACTATCGACCTCCGGTCTGAGCAGGGGGGGTGATGTGGCAGCGCTATCGTCGCGCCGCAAGCGAAACACACGGAAGCCTAAATCACGCTATCAACATTCCGAATCATAAACAGCATATATATATATATATATATATATATATATATATATATATATATATATATATATATATATATATATATATATATATATATATATAATCGGTAACTCGGAAACGGCTCCAACGATTTTCATAAAATTTTGTGTGCAGGGAGTTTCGGGGGCAATAAATCGATCTAGCTAGGATTTATTTTTATAAAATGTCTTTTTGTCCGTGTTTTCAGATAATAAAATCTGCTACAATATAAGAAGGTAAATTTTGATGTTAATGGTCGTAATAGCTCAAGTGGATATTGAACGGTCGCGAAATCGTAATGCCTTGGTTCGCGTCCTGTCTTCGGTCCGACTTTTTTCCTTTTTTGTTAAGTTCCCTTCTTTTGTGAGAAAATCTATTATTTCGAGCCCTTTTTTAAGTATTTTTTTTTAAAATACGAAAACTTTATTTAAACTAATTGCACTCATGATTTTTATTCAAATAACCAGTTCAATTTTTCCCATTATGTCAATAAGATCAAAAAATATTAAACATGTCTCATCAGTATGTAATTTGTATCTAAATGTAATTTCAAAAAATCCAGGTCATCCAGGTATTAATAATAAAATAAGGATATCCTTACTTTTGCTTTTAAATGGTGATATTTTTAAAATAAATTATAACAGGCCAGCGTCACATACAAACTTCCAAACGCAAACAAAATTCCCAAAAAATTCTGCGTGGCCTGTGAGAGTAATACTCAATTTTAGAATGATTTGATGCAGCTTTTGCTGTATTGATCACCTGAACATTGCGCGTGTGGCGTAACCGAACATCTATATAGTCATATAACTGTCGTAAATATGATATTTGGATCTGCCGGAATGTCGCAAGTTTTATAGTTTCAAATTTGAACATTGGTTTGGATTGCCAACGTTATTTCGACAATTTAAGAACATTTTGCATGAACTTGAGAGAAAATAAGAAAAGGAAACCATTGAGTAAAAAATTGTTAAGCTATCTTGTTAAGGGTTAGAATATACCTTCGGAATGAATAAAACTAGTATCATTGAAATCATATTATAAAAACACTAGCTGTTTTCCGTTAAGATATTATGTTCAAGTTATAATAGCTTCTGATACTTCTAAAGCTTTAGCTTTAGTTTATATAGACTTATTTAAAAACATGTTCGATGAAGTTGCATGAATAATGAAGTTGTTGTTCGGTGCAGCACAGTGCCTGTAACAATATTTCGTAGTAAATAGTTAGTAACTGAGTTTTACACAATGAATAAGTTTCTCTATGGAACATAAATTTAATCAATATTGTGCTGATTTTCGAATATGTCTGAAGAAATATGATAAAGATAAAGGTATGGGGAACCGATTTAGGTAGGTGACCAATAATTTGTTTTAAGTGAAATCAATGTTGCATGAAGACACCACAAATTCGTTGTTCAACAATGATTTTATTTTATAATTAGGCTACCCCCAAGTTTCTCTTACATCGTGAAAATATTTTAAATGCATAATTTGCACATGGACAAACATTCAGATGAGAAATAATGTATTATATACTATACAAACACTTGCTTCGTGCAGTTCTACAGCGGCTGAGCTGTAAATAATTTGGAATTTTGTCGTTGCGGGTGCGCTCAGCCACTTCCTTATAAGCATAGGCATTTGTCCATTAAAAGCCTATGCGATTAATTTTTGGAAAACCTCTTTTTAGCTGTGGTCTTAAAAAGGCTGGTAATGAAATATACGCATAAAGTTCCATCTGGAGCGTAAGAATACGCCTACAACTTTTAACT
Organism: Parnassius apollo; assembly: GCA_907164705.1. NCBI lineage: Eukaryota > Metazoa > Arthropoda > Insecta > Lepidoptera > Papilionidae > Parnassius > Parnassius apollo. The sequence continues at coordinate 5,723,474 of CAJQZP010001376.1, forward strand.
CAACTATGATTAAGTCTAGAGGTAAATCCTCAGTGGAGAGGGTGTAGCAGGGCGGGGCGTATAGCGTACATGGTTAATTAACGCACTTCTATTATAATGTTTTGGGTGGCGTCCGATAAAACTGCTAGGTAGGTAGCACTCTTTTTTCTGCGTAAGTCCATCTGGGTAGGTAGCCTCTTACCTACCCCTGCCGCCAATTAGCAATTCTTGCACTGCTGTGCTCATCCGAATAGTATAAAAAGTCGTATAATTACAGGTTATGAGGCATTAAAACTTAAACTTCAGAGATGACAAACGCATCTTCAGCCTTGTTGCAGGTGTCCACGGACTGCAGTACCCACTTACCATCCGATGGACTGTAAAGCGGTTTTACACTTCAGTTTTATATAAAAATTGTATGGCTAACTTGCCTATTAGCCACATGCTTCGTCTACGCTCTCCACTGAGATCTTAAGCTAGGGCTTCGGATGTAATCGTACGGCAGGCTATGTAGAATATCTATGTGTATTTTAAAAGGCCGGTATTAGGGCCCATATCACGTGGGGTTATGGCATCGCAACCTAAATTGCTTAAAAATGGAGTAGCCATCTTTTTTTATAGAATAAGAATGAAAACAAACACACAGTCTTTGCCACATACTTACCTAATGGTAAGTGGATGCTGTGGTCCATAGACATCTACATCTATCCTCGGTTAAGAATCAAAATGAGTATAATATGTTATCACCCCTGAGGACTAAGATGGAATGCCTTATTTTCAGCAAAAAGGGTCGATGCTGGATGGAACAGGTTGTAACGCCTTCACCGGGTACACAACTCTTCATCTCCTGTTCAAATACGTAGATTTGATTACAATTTTAATTACACAAAGACTATCCTTATATTTAAGAAAACACGCTCTGTTAATATTCTTGTCAATTTAAATATTTACCCACATGATTTTATGCGCTTCCGTTTTTGTCACGCGCGCTGACCGTTCATCAGTGAGTTTCATCTAAGGTCTCCATGGAGAATATTCTTGGCGTGTGTGCGTCTTTCAGAATATCATCGTGAAATTGCAACAATAATACTGCTATGATATTATATGGTAAGTATAGTAAATCGAACCTTTTTTTACTAGTAAAGAAATATTCCATCTTATGCGCGATTCCTATAATCAATAAACGTTTCGTTCTTCTTACGATCCCTTTTACACTTTGTGTGTATACTGAACCATTTTTTAGTAAAAACTATGCGCCCGGCAACTCAAGGCGACTTAATATAAAACAATTCTTAGTAATTTGTAAGTTAAATTAGTATTTTGATTCATAAATGGTTTTCTTTGTACACTTTCTGTATTGCAGAACGGCTCGTGAGGCAAAGTCGTCAGGGGCACTGCATAACGCATCCACATTTTGATGCTCAACGAGGGTAGATGTAATTGTCTGTGAGCTACAGCATCAATTTAGCATTAGATTGATTTTGTGCTCATTTGTCACACTTAATTGTATAAAAGAAATCTAACAGCTGTCTGTATTTGGTGTGTACGCTCAACGCCCCACTTTGTTGCACGCGTGAACCATAACTCCCTTCCTAAACGTAGTAACAAAATTTCCTTGCTAAACGTAGGCCTCCCACATAGAAGGATATTCGCTGTAGTTGCCAGGCTTAGCAAGAGGGTTTTCAACCACAGTTTTTTTTAATTTAATCAGTTATTATCAGGTAGGTTCTGTTCATCTCCTGGTTCAGTTTTCTTAGTGGATATTCTTTCACCGCTACGGTGACGTAAGTAGACTTATTTTAGCACTGAAGGATCTACTGAAACTCCCGTCATACATTCTGTTTGTATCACGATTTTTGTTCATTCAAAACAATCAAGGAATTAAATTTTTTTTGCTTCCAATTTGGTTACTGCTGTCAATGAATACATACCCACGCCTTGAACGACTTGTTATAAAGATGTTAATTTTTACCTTTATAGTAAAACTTACCGGGGAAGATAATCTAAAATACTTTCATCAAATTTACAAAGAGAAGCAATATACTTAGTTTGGCATGAAGTAAGACCTAAAATTACTCTGGAACTTATAAATGGAGTACAGTTAATTGAACTTTCGAGAAAACTGAGCCAACATTATTTGCCTGAGTAGGCGTTGAGTTTAAAATAAATTTAAAACTTATGTATGTTATTGTAAGTACCGGATGACCGAGCTTTGCTCGGTTTTTTTTAAGTTACATTTATATTATATTTATATTATATATATAGTGATAAATGCCTTGGCGTATTTTTGGATCTTCAAAAAGCATTCGATACAGTGTCTATTCCCATCCTACTGGCACGTATGGAAGGCTTTGGTATAAGAGGTACCCCGCTAATGTGGTTTAAGGACATCTGAGTGAAAGAAAACAAAACGTATGACTTTATAACTTACTAAGTGACAGCGCATACTGTACATATGGTATTCCACAAGGAAGTACACTGGGCCCCACGATGTTTGTGATCTACATTAATGACCTGTGTAATACAGTAGTAAATGGTGCAACAATTCAGATGTTTGCAGACGATACTGTACTTCCATTTCGGGAACGAACCTGGAACTCAGTATACAAGTTAGCTGAAGAAGGTTTAAAAACCGTTACTGCATGGCTGGAAGACAACCTACTATCATTAAATACGTCTAAAACAAAGTTCTTAAGCTTTAGCATTACAAATGCTTGCAAGCCGAGTGTAAATTCAAAATTAGTAATACATAAATTTCCTTGTAACAGGTTTCCAACCACCACACCTGAATGTAACTGTCCGCACTTATTGCGTTGTGACAATGTAAAATACTTGGGCGTAATTATTGATGACAAGTTAAATTGGTTAGCACATATCGCTGCTGTTAGTAATAAATTAAGGAAGCTCATATATGTGTTTAAAAACTTAAGAGATGTTTTAGATAATGAGGCTATAATGAAAGTATATAAAGCCCTTGCAGAATGTGTTATGACTTACTGCATTAGTTCTTGGGGTGGGGCAGCTAAAACACACCTTATCGAACTCGAACGTGCACAACGTGCTTTATTGAAAGTTATTAAAGGCCTACCTTTTAGACACCCGACTGAGGACTTATACAAAATATGTGGCGTACTTACCATACGAAAGTTATATATCTTCCATTCTATTCGTAAATATCACAAAAGTACTGCTTCTCAAATACAAATAAGTGATAAGAGGACGGTCCGCTATCCCTTGCCTGCCTACAAGAGCAACTTCGCTAGAAGACACTTTAACTATTCTGCTACATTACTGTACAACAAATTAAATACAATTTTTAAAACCGCTCATCTAAGTAATCATAATATTAAGTCAATTTTACTAAAGTGGTTAAGTGATTTTGACTATGACGCTACTGAGAATCTTATCGTTTCCACTAAATAATTCTTATACAATATTACGACGTTTACACGCACATACACACACGCACACGCGCGCACACACACACACACACAAACACACACACACACACACACACACACACACACACTTTTTATTTACCTTATTATTATTGTTTTTTTTTCTCTCTCATTATACTTTGTTAAGCTATATGTTATTTTTGATGTCATTCTAATTAATTTTTTATACCGTTTGCTATAATAGTTTGTCACATTACAACTATATGTCACTGAAACGGGGAAGATGCTGTAGCCTGTAACACAGTTTTCAACTACCACGGGCTACAGAGCTTCAATATGATTTGTTTGTAAAAGTTATGTGAGAAACAATAAATTATTATATTATTATTATTATTATTATTATATACAAATTACATGAATAATAGTTTTTGATCTTATTGACATAATACATAGAAAAAACTGAACTGGTTATTTGAATAAAAAATCATGACTGCAATTAGTTAAATTAAAATTTTCGTATTTTTAAAAAATACTAAAAAAGGGCTAGAAATAATAGATTTTCTCACAAAAAAGGGAACTTGACAAAAAAGTCGGACCCAAGACGGGACGCGAACCACGGAACTCCGATATCACGCCCGAACAACATCCCATCTGAGCTATTACGATCGTTGGTAACTTGTCAAAATTTACCTTCTTATATTGTAGCAGTTTTTTTATTGCCTGAAAACACGGACAAAAGGACATTTTCTAAAAATAAATCCTAGCTAGATCGATTTATTGCCCCCGAAACTCCCTGGACACTAAATTTTATGAAAATCGTTGAAGCCGTTTCCGAGATCCCGATTATATATACAAGAATTGCTCGTTTAAAGGTATACTACATGTAACTTGTTCATAAAATTTAACGTCAAGTTAAGAATCGCTTAAAGTTGCTTATTCTCTGTTCACTGAATAACAACAGAAAGAGACGGGTGTATAAGAGAACAAGACGGCACAAGAAAGAACGGTTAGCTGTAGGTAGGGAGATTTGGCATAGAGTAACGGAACCCAAGCAGCCAGCAGATGGCCGACTTTATGGAGAGAGGGAACCTTTATGATGAACTCTTTCTTCAAGAAACGGCTCCACAGAAAGTGGACCTTGTCCAGACCCGACCGTACAACAAAAAATGAGATTGACTTCATTACGACGACTAGACGGCAATTGTACAGTGGTCTCTCAATGATCGCAACGGTGAAAACTGGCATCGATCACCGAATGGTTAGAGGCACACTGAACCTAAACATTAAGTTGGGAAGGTCTCGTCTAATGAAGTCAACGCTACGTCCCCCTTGTGCTCTAATTCAAAGTCACGAAACTTTACAGCTCGCGTCACAAAACCGTTTTCAGTGCTTAGAAGACCGCAATGTAGTGGAATGACAATCTCATGGAAACTTTTCATGCGGTTGGAGCTAAGTTCTGCAAGACCCGCTGCAGAAGAACACAAAAACTCTCCGATCATTCTCTTAATCTCATAGCTGTTAGCCGGGAACTGAAGCTGCAGTCTTCAACGGATTTGACAGCATACAGGCAACTGTAAAGACAGATCTCCAAACGCATGAGGCGGGACTTACGCAAGTTTAATACTGCTCGAAGCGATCGAGCGGAATCAGGGCTCCAAAGTCTTTGCCAGAGGTCTGACTGCCAGAAAGAGCCAACTTTCAAAGCTGAAAACAAAGTGTGGCAGCATCGTTTCCGGGACAACTAGGGTTTTGAGTGAGATTGAGAGGTTCTATGGGCAGCTGTACACATCGTCGTTGGAGCCAACACGTAAGTGTGAGTAACGATCTTAGAGCAAAACTTATCCATACCTTATCGACATTATTTCGTTGATATCCCGGACGCGTCACAGACGTATGAGCGTTATTAGAATATCTCTCCAAAACATTCAAAACGGTAAGCTCCCAGGCGAGGATGGACTTATAACAGAGTTTCTGAAAGCTAGTGGAAAACGAGTACTTAAAGTCTCTTTTTTTGGCCATGTATGGGAACTATGAAAAAGCTGAAATTTGGGCGATGCTACAGTCTCTTCAGTGGTTCTAAAGTGCTGAAATGTTTATACGGTAGAGCTACGATGGTTATCCGAATACAGAACTAGTTACCAGTACGAAATCTATACAAATGCAAAGATGTGTAAGATCGGGTGACGTTATATCCCCGAAACTCTTCACCGCTGCATTGAAAGACGTTTTCAAGCTACTGAACTACAATGGATACGATATTAACATCAATGGCGAGTACATGACTCACCTTCGATTTGCCGACGAAATAGTTCTTATAGCAGAATCTCTGAAGGACCTAAGCTCTATGGTCAATAATTTCAATAGTTTCTCCCAATGGATAGGTCTTAATATGAACAGGGACGAAACAAGGATCATGTTTAATACCCATGTATACACGCAGTTGCATACCGGTAGCATGTCGGTAGTTGTTGAGAGCACTAAGCTAAGACAAATAGTCCGACTAGGTAAGTCCAACTTCGACCGCGAGGTCCATCGACAGATTCAACTCGGTTCTGCAGCGTTCGGGAAATTACGACACATCTTCTCGTCAGGTATACCTCAAAACTTAAAAAAGTAGATTGTACAACCAGTGCGTTTTTCCAGTAACGACTTCTGGCCGTCGCTCAGCGAGCTATGGAGAGGGCTATGCTCGGGGTTTCTCAGCGTGATAAACTTGGAAATGAGGATATCCGTCCGCAGTAGAGCCAGAGTGTCTGACATAGCCCAACGGATTAGTAAGCATAAGTGGCAATAGGCTGGCCATATAGCTCATATAGACATGCAAAAAAGTCGATGGATGCAGGTGGCTCAGGACCGTGCTTTGTGCAATTACTCGGGGGAGGCCTATGTTCAGCAATAGATTTGTGAAGGGCTGTAATGATTGTGATGGTATAAGAAATAATAAGTGTGCAATAACCAACGTTCATTGGTCAAGCTGTTAATGTTTTGGGTTAAATTAAGTATGTTACTTAGTTTAACCCAAAACGTGACTCCACTGAACTGCGGTAAAACGCCTTGGAATTTTTATCTTTGCTCCGCGTGGTGAACATGCGTGACATTAACTCCATAAAAATAAACATAAAGTAAAAATCAATTATAAAAAAAGACAAAATAATAGCGAAAAATTAAAACGCCCACTTCAGAATCAACTACGTGAAAATGATTTTACTATTTTAAGTATTTGAAGTATATAGAATAAGGGTGACAAACGAGTAGACAGTCCACTTTATGGCACGTGGATGCTGTGGCCTATAGACATCCACATTTATCCTCGATTAGGAATCAAAATACAGATTTGTTGTCACCCCTGAGGACTAAGATGGAATGCCTCGTTTCCAGTAAAAAAGGGTCTCCGGATCTCTACACTCACCATACGAAACACAGCAGAATTAAGCTGCTATTTTACGCTGGTATTATGTGAGAGCGTGGTCCTTCCCCAGTCGAGCCGACCCATTCTTGCTACAACTATACTACTAATATAACTGCAGCATGGCTTTACCACCTATAATCCTTGGCATACATTGTATGATCACCACTAAATTTATGTGGTCCTTCCCCGGTAGAACTGACCCATTCATGCTACAACCATAATATAGCTGCAGCGTGGTTCTACCACGTATTAAGTCGGTATTTACTTTTAAGTAAGAATCAATAAAATGGTTTATAGCAAAGATTTAAGAGCGAACATACTTATAAATATATTTACACCCTATTTAATTCCACTGCTGAACCTATGCCTCCTCATTAGATTGCCTCATAGAAGGGATATTTGCCATAGTTGCCACGCTTGCCAAGCGGGTTGCCAACCGCAGATTTTTTTTATTTTAGTCCTTATTAGAAAGTCAATGTTGCCCCATCTTCAGATTTGTTTCCCTCTATCGCCTCTTGCGACGCCCACGGGATAATATGAGTTAGTGGACACTTACACCGCCACTATACGATAAAGTACCAATAGAACATTACCATAAAATAAAACAAATTTTATGAATAATTTTACTTATATGGCGTTTAATTTAACTTTAGTCTCCCGTTAACCGTGACCATGGGTGCCGTAAAGTCTAGAAATAAGAAAGTTAATGTCAATTTTAACGCGATATAATCCGTAAAAATAGTTTTATTCAGTATACAGAGGAATCGAGAACCTTCTCTTTTTTTCTTAAGTAGAGTAAAAATAGAAAGAAATAAAGGATTCTCTGCCCGAACTGATTCCCACGTTGGCTTCGCTTAGTTACGCTTCTTGATGAAATAAGGTGGACTCACATTGCTGGCTCGAAGTGGACTTGGAGCGCCCGATGGGATGTAAATAGACGGAATTTCATACACCCCCCATCTCGTAACGCCAGAGTTGTAAATGTGTCCGAGGGAAACAAACCAGAGACGGGCAGCAGCGTCGTCCTAATATTAACTTAAACCGGCGTTGCCAACCCAAGGCGCATGTATGGTAATTATTACAAACCATTAAAGTACTTTTTTCAGTAACTTGCAGCTGATCATCTGTTGTTTTGGTTTACCACTGTTGTCTCTTACGATACCAATGGGTTGACTTGGGGGGTAGTAATATCACTGACGCTCTATACAGCCAATTTAGTGACTTGTGTAACACCAAGGCTACCACCGCACTGGTGCGTTGTTCAGCTTTTTCCTGCAGAAGTGATAAACGAACTTACACCTGATGGTAAATTACTACAGCAGCTCACGGGTTTAAGGAAAGAAGGCTATAGATTTTTTATTTTAAACGTCACCCCACAGTAGGATTTTCCCCTGTAACGAGGAGACATTTTGCAAACTTAAATTGCACAAGGACAAATATCCAGAACCGGAATAATTATTATTTGTAGGCCACACAAAATACTTGACCCGTGCGGGATTTGAACCCGCAGCCTCAATCGCTGCAACTCATTGCTAAACCACTTTTCCACTGAGCCGTCGATGCGTTGTCACCTCTTCTCAAGGACTAAGATGGAATATCTCACAGCCTACCATTACACTGGTTCTTTATACCCCTCAGACCAGTACAAAGTCATGCAAACACTGCTTTTTGGCGGCAGAAATCGGTCAGAGGGTTGTAACTAGGTACCCAGATGAACTTCTATGCATAAAAGGAGTTCTGCTCTCTAGAAACCTTGCCACACCAACCAATCAACCCAACTTTTTGATATCAAATATGGTTTTTTCGAGGCTAAAATATTTTCAGTAACTATAAGAAAAAAAGTTCCGAATTGATATCACAGTTCTACTTTCTAGTATATACCTAGCATACCAACTATCATACCAACAAATTAATTCAACTTTTTTAATATTAAATATATTTTTTGAAGCTATTATCTCCGAAAATATTTTAAGTATAAGGCGAAAATTATGTTCCAAATTAATATCCTATTATAAAGAAAAAATTTTTTGCTCATTCCAGTCTTTATTAACAACCTCCTTACGCCACTTTGGCAGATTATTAAAAAATTTATATACAAAGTATCCGCCGGCAGATTTTATACTTTAGAAAATAATATATTATTTAAATCTGAATAGAATCAAAGTTATTTATTTATTATCTTACTTAAAAATAATGCTGATTTCAAATTTTATACATGACTCCACTTAACCACATTATTGGCCCTTCTAACCGCAAACATTCTTGCAATCTTTCCTTCATATTGACAAAAACTCGCTTGCAAAGTTCTGCAATTTCGCTTCGAATATTTTTTGTAGGGCCTCTTTGTTCATGGCGAATTGTTGTATACGCAATAATTGAGATACCCCATAGGAAAAAGTTGCAAGGGATCAAATCTGGTGACCTAGGGGGCCAGCCTATGTCGCCGAAGCCACTTATCAACTTTCCAGGAAAAAGCTCTCTCACTTTAGTCATTGAGTCCCTAGTGGTGTGTACCATGGCCTCATCCTGCTGAAAATTGGTTTTGTTATTGTAAGCAACATGACAATGTAGCTCCGGTATAAAAAGTGTCCAGCATGGCGGGGTATCGTTGTGCGTTAACGGTTTCACCTCTGCCGTAAAAATAAGATCCAATAATGCCATTTCCAGAAATGGCGCACCAAACTGTGGTCTTCGGGCTGTGCAAAGTCTTTTCATAGATTTCTTTTGAATTGCTCGCACTCCAGTAACGCATATTCTGTTTGTAAACGTATATGCCTATGTGAAAAAACACCTCGTTACTAAAAAAATTTTTACATACACGCGTAGGCGTAGAAAATCTTTCCAGAAAGACTTTAGCATAATTTTGCCTTTTTTGTGTAGTCATCTTCATTAAACTGCTGGATGATTTGGAGCTTATATGGATGGTACTTCAATTGTTTTCGAATAAATTTGTGAACTGACGTCTTTTTCACACCTGTTGATGCTGCAATCTTTCACATAGACTTACGCGGATTATGCCCCCCCTTCTCACAAGTTTAGCGTTTTCAGTAGTAGTAACAGACCTTGAAGGTCCAGGCCGTGGCTCATTTCTGACTGATTCAGTTTCTCTAAGCTTCTGTACCAATGCCCATATCAATTAGTTTGACGGGCCATACTTTAATCGTTGAAAATCAAAGAAAAGAGAGATCTTGCCAGCAGTGTGCTCTTTTACTGACACGAGATCTATATTCTTTTTTTCGTTTCTTGAGCGACAAATAGTCGATACCCAAAGAAAGACGGTGGAAAAGTGCCTAACGATCTATTACTATCACGCTGTGTTTGAACGACTGAGCTAGGTATTTGATAGAGGCAACTGCTGCTTGAAATAATTACACCTAATATAATGAATAATAATAATGTGATCCAGACCGAATTACGGTCACAAATTATTTATCAGATATCACTAGATCTTCCGGACATTTTTAAAGAAAAACACGCATGAGATGACTTTCGTAATGGATTTCTTTTAGGTCTGTAACTTCCGAACCCCATTCAAATCCCGACAGTAAAAAGTTGAAACAGAAACTTCTTTTTTTATTATAGATTATAAACAATACCTATTGAAAGCCACTTTTTTAATTTAATACCGGTTCTCAAAAAAAACCTCTATCCTGGGAAGAACCACCAAAAAACCCAGTGGGACGATTTTTTTTTTCAAAAAATTGCTCACAAACATGTTCGTTACAATTAACAACACAAAACAAATTAGAAATAGCTTGGTAGCGATCACCCTTCGCAGGGGTTCTTATCATCCATAAATTACTTAATATGATAATAATCCATTTTACACACACTTAGTTTAATAAAGTTTTTGAACTTTGTGTATGTCAAATTTTGTATATTTTCTGGGATTTTGTTGTGAAAGCGTATACATCGTCCCAAGTATGAACTACTGATTCGGTGGAGTCGAGTAACTGGTACTACTAGCTTGTGTCTGTTCCTAGTATTTACAGAATGAATATCACTTATTTTTGCAAAACTACTTTTGGCCTGAGTTAATTTATTAATTTCGTAAATTTTTTGTCTGAGCGACTCTTTTGGTTTTAAATCATATATTGCTCTAATGGCTCTCTTCTGTAAAACGAATATAATTTCAGTGTCAGTCGCGTGTCCCCGTAGCAAAATACTATACGATATTTGTTGTTTTTATGTCCCAACGAATATTAATATGGAAATGAAATTTTGTCATTATAATGTAGCATTTATGAAGGTAGCCTATTTTTATATTTTAAAAAAGCAATAGAATAAATTTAGCTCCATTGTTTACCCAATCTGTATTTAAAACTAAAACACAATTTAGCATAGAACATCAATCGTTTATCAATCACTGGGTGTCACCTGTTCTTGCAAAATTTCAGATCACTCATCGATCAAACACTGGGTTGCACTTCTTGACTGTTATTTTTCAATACATCACGTTGAAATTATTCTACAATAATTAAGCAAATGAATCGTTGTAGCTCTGATGCAGAGCACTAGTCTTAAAGGAGAATGCTACGGAGCGTATATTGAAAGTATACAACAATAACAATAGTACGCACAGGTCGGGACTGATCGCGTATAGTTTCAATTTGTTATGAGCATAACTATTTTTAGAAACTATACATGGTTATTACGCTTTTATCGCGTATACATTCCAATAAGGTTCGCTTAAACTTTAAGCGAAAAACATACTGCACTAGTTAAAACATAAATCTAGCGTAAACGCGTTACTAATGTGTGTAGATAGTATTTGTATGTTATACAAAATAACACTAATATTATAAATAAACTTATAATTAATTCCTGTTCGCCAAACAATTCCGTGATAAAAATAAAAAAATAAAAGAAAATGTATTATGTAGATTATATAACATATATTGACCCTTGAAGTTACTTCTGTAACAGCTTTGGCGCTGCGGGAAGTGCAGCCCCTTCGCCCTTGTGTAGCAAATCGCAGTCACCCGTGCGAGCCGTAGCGGCTGAGGCTGGTCATCGAAGGCGACCAATAAACCGAAGCTTCGGAGGTGAGCAGGCGAGGGCTGCTCTCACTCCGCGCCTACGAATTTACAAAAACACTCTAGGGGTAGGGCAGACAAGACTACGTGGAGTCGGGGCGTGCTGATTCAGTTTTAGAATCTGTCGAAATGATTCGACCCATCATCTAATTAGCCGTGTTTTCGAGATCACCACGGATTTTTTCTTTTTCGGTTTATCTTATTATATTTAAATATGACAATGAATGCCGTGAAAAAAGTATATGTCAAATTGAAAATTAAGTGTATTTCTTGTTGATGGTAATTGGACATTTTATGAAGATAAATAAAATTTAAATGCCTTTATATTAAAAATACTACTTTTATAATAAAAATAATTCTGTATCTTACAAAGGACTCCATTATTTTAACAGTTACCTTTAAATTGCTATAAAGTAATAACTACATGATTAGTTGATAACTAATTGTTGCATATTTTAATAATGCTAATATTCGTTACGCGTTTACATCCTAAATGTACGAGTAAACAATGTCAGAACATGTCGGTTCTAACCTTGTACAATGTCTTAACTAATTTACTGAATCAGCGTTAGAAAGTATACGAGATTAGTACAGAAATCGTGTATATTTTCTGAAAATTTTATTTGTTACACGTTCTGAAAACATACAGTGTAAGAACACTATGAATACGTGCTGTCCTTGTATATTTTCAATAAACGCTGCTACGGAATGGTAGAAATTGCGTAACAACCGAATTTGAATTATAAAATAAGTTTCAATATTTTAATGAAAATGACACTTTCTCCAGCTGCAAAGAAACCCGGAATTCTTTTATCGGAATAAAAATGTGTTATTTTTAATTGATATTTCTAATGATGACTCACCCGATATGAAAAGTCAAAAATAATTTTGCATATGTACCCTATTAAAATAAAGAGAAAATTCATGATCATTAGTCCTTTCCAAACACCACCATTGAAAATAACTTTAGTGTATGAAACTAAAAAGCTTTCTTGTATGTTATCCGGCATTTTCAGGAGCTTAAATGTCTCTGACGTCGTGATGTTTTTAAGCTACCAGACTTTAAAGGGTATGGAATTAATATCAATGGCGAGAACATCACTCAGCTTCGATTTGTCGATAATATAATACTTTTGAATTAATCCAAAGGATCCCTGAGGACTAAGATGTAATCTTTGCCAGTAAAAAAACTTCTAATAAAATGATTAGAGATAAAAAGATACTGGAAAAAGTTTCTATTGGAAAAACTAAAAAGGATACAATAATTTCACATTGTGAAGACGGTTCTAAGACAGTGGATAGAAGAATTAAGGCCCCAACTTCGTACTGTAAAATTATTGTACCTATTGTTTTAGCTCCCTGAAGACGACATTTACTTTATAATTAAATTAGTTTTTAACGTGAAACTTTTTAAAAGACATAGTGAATTTAGAATTTTGTAAGATATTTAAAAATAAAAACGTCTAGTTTTTTATAACGTTTCAATTCTGGGGCTGCGTTAGTACTGTTATTTAACCTACTTATGTAAAATATAAATTAAGAGTTGACTGTTATGTCGCAAAGAAGTTTCCCTTCGTACGTGTGTACACAATTACACGCACATTTCTTTTATCCTTTTGATTGGGTTAAGGAATATTGCAATCCCAATGTCGTATAATATTCAATTAAAAATATAATAATACTATCTCTGTCTCCTTATAAACTACTTTAAAACTTTACCTCCTTCTTTACTCTAGTTAGTATTAGGGTGGAATTTACTTAGAGGCTGGTTGCGAGGAAATCGAATATCAGAGGCTTTTTAATAGATTTAAGGGTCAATTTTCGCTTCAAACGTATATGAGACCACTCATCAAGTATAGGATATTTATTAAAAACAATCAAAATCGGTTCAGAATTATCGAATATTTCGCGGAACATCCACATAATAAACATACAGTCTAAATAAATACCTCCCCTTTTTTATAAAGTCGGCTGAAAAGTGTATCAGTTTCTCCCCACTTACCAACCATCACGACATTACACTTTTTTATAGCATAAGGGTGACAAACGAGTATACAGTCCACCCGATAATATGCACAAGTTGTGACCCATTGACATCTACATTTATCCTCGATTAAGGATCAACATGCTGGTGCTTAGTCACCCTGGGGACTAAGATGGAATGCCTCGTTTCCAGTAAAAAAGTATTTTGTGTGCGCGTGGTTCCACCCCGGTTGAGCCGATCCATCGTGCTACAACTAATAATATACCCAGCGTGGCTATACCACGTAAAAAACGTACCTCTTATTCAATCTCATTATTCTGCTCTTTCGAAGAGGTATACGTAAGGTGAAGTAACCAGATAAAAACAAGCATATTAAAAACATTAACGGATAGAATCTACACATTTTTTTCAATTCGGACACCAAGATCAGACATAAATTGAAATTTAATATTACTACCAATATGATAAAAAACTTTGAAAAAAGAACCCTTTCTTTTCAATTTTACGTTTATTTTATAGTTAACAGAATTATTTTACACCAATTTTTGTAGCGATAGGACAGTGATATTATGAAAAATGTTAGCCAGATAGAATATCCGATGACGGAATTCACGATCTAGTAAAAAAAAACAAGCTAGGTATATTGTGTTTGTGTTACAATTGTGTTTTTGACCTTGCTGTGTTTATATTTAATTAGAGATCCGCCCGGGCTTTGTCCGGATAAAATATCTTCAGGTGTTTCGAATAAAATATAGCCTAGATCTTTCCTGGCATCTGTTCGTAAAGTTTCATCACAATTGGTTAAGTCATTTCGAAGATTAGCTTCGATATATGGACAGACAGGCAATGAGTTTAAAAGTGTTTCTTTATGTAATAAAAGCATGCAAATATTATAGTTATTTCAATTTTTTTTTAATTTATTAATCAAAAATATTCATACATATTTCCTTAATTGACCATTAAACAAGTAACGGTTTGTATTGGAACTCACATTTGCCACACTGCTTTACATTAATAATAATAATAATAATAAATTTTATTGACTTATAGATTTAACAAATAAATAATAAATTAATTATATAATATATAAAATATAATAAAGGTCACATGGACCATGGGTGCTGGAAAGTACCGAAACGTCGGGTATTAAAAACAAAATAAATAAATGCGATAAAAGTAGTTTTAATCAATGTGTAGTGTTCACGTAAATATAAGAAATCACTATTTAATTAATTTGTTAAAAGTACTCAAAAAATGTACATTTAAATATACCTTCTTTATTGAGTAAGTGTAAAGCACCCACTTGCAATTCTCACATGGAACGATCTGGAATTGAGCGTCCGTTGCTTTCGTAAACGAACGGTTCGATTAGGCAACGCAAACAACCTAATTATGTATATACAGGCTGGTTCACTATTATACAAACTAAATTATAACCATGGTTTTGACTGATTTTATAAGACGAAGTTCATTACATTATCGTTATAATATTTTATAAAATTTTGTTTATGGTTTTTTGTGTTTAAGTTTTTTAATGTTTTGCGGGATGTTGTTTATAAGAGTTGGAATTAAAAATTCAAGTGTTTACCTACCACAGTAATTTGAGATCCTAGGCACAATCAATTTTTGTTTGGTTATATTTGCTGTAATTACTTTATGGCATATGCGCGCTTGTTTATGATGCTTTTTAATTAATTATTTTAATTAATTTTTAATTAGTTTAATTAATAGAGTCATGTGAAGTTTCACCTGCATAGGTAAAATATTACAGTACTTAATAATTTCTAATAAGTTTTCTTTATATTGTTGTATTATTTTTTGTGGTACAATAAGTTTCATTAATCGTAGGCGTAGTTTGTTTTTCAGTATATGACTAAAAAGATTTGTCCATAACTTGAGATTCCGTATGATATAATTGGCTCAGCTATAGTAGCCTAGTATATATATATTGAATAGAATTTTATACGGTTCGTTAGGTTTTAAATATAAAATGAAATCTCCAACTAAATCTATAGTCTACAATTAATCCTAAGTAAGTGTGATGCGTTACACAAGTCAAGTCAAGACAAGTCCCACATCATTTGACCATTATTCAAATGAATAAAACTATTATTTACGGATTTTATCGCGTTTAATTACTTTAATTTATTAAATTTAATTAAACGCGATAAAATCCGTAAATAATAGTTTTATTCAATGTGTAGTGTTCGCGTAAATTTAAGAAATCATCATTATTCAAATGGTCAAATAATGCGGGACCTGCGTAAAATCTTGCTTAAGCCATTGAGCTGTTTCTTTTAGATCTTTACGGGTAGCCAATAGGCACGTGTCATCCGCGTATTGATAAACGGAACAGTGTTTGACAGTATGTTACATATCGTTGACATATGCTAAATAGTGCAAAGGTCCAAACACCGAACCTTGAGCTGTTTCTTCAGTAACATCGACAGCGTAGCTGACTTCATCACAAATTTTAACTTATATTTACGATTATTGAGGTAGTCTTTGAACCAATTTAAAAATGGGCTGCGTATGCTCTTGTTTTGTTAAGAGCGTCTCGTGTCGAAGCGTATCAAATGCTTTGTCGAAGTCTAGAATCTGTCTGTCTGAAATAGTCTGAATAGCAGAATTACGTGGTTTCTGTCATCTAGAAATTTGTTTACATCATTTGTAAATTTTGACAGCAGTTCAGAGGTAGATTCACTATAAAAAAAAGTTGTTAGGTTGAAAACCGTATTGTGAGTTTGATAGGATGTCATTTTTAATGTAAAAGTCTTGTATCTGATTACAAACGTATTTTTTACTATATTGTCAATGATTGCTACGATAGTAATTCTATCAAACGAACATAACCTTCACTACGCAATCTCAAAATACACAACAGTGGTTTGCATAACAATTGCACATGTTCTACTATAGAAAAAGTAGCTAGTACTAGCTTATAGTGGCAACTATTATAATGTTACGAAAACTTATTTTGATCTTTAAAACCCTTGGTGTGTCACAATTCATAAAATTTTAAATCAAAAATATGCCGCACTAGCCCAATCGATTGACATAATATTGTATACCAGTTTTGGGTGGTGCCCCAAAAGACAAAATCCTATTACTGAAACGTAGTCAACGACCATTATTGAGTTAATAACGGTTTAACGGTTTATGAAATTTATTTCTCAAAAAGAATACAATTCACTTATGATGAGAAATAACAAGTTAATCACTAAATACTAAATATATGAACTTATGAAGAACGGCAGGTACTTGTAAATGATCTATTATGTAGTGGATATGTACAATCTTCTTATATTGTTGTGGGTAATAAGAAAAATAGGTGCACGATTACACATCGTTATTGAAAGGGAGTCTATAGCAATTACACATTGTTCGTATTTGCAAGCAACTTAGATTGTATTTTTTATATTAAGTATATATTATAACAAATGGAATTTCTCCTCGCATCTTAATTCTCAAACGGGTGCAAGGATGTGTCGCTTGTTTTCGAGTTCGTCCTAGGCCATCACCATATCATTCCTGGAAATGATGGACCATAGGTCCTGTTGTATAACACAATCCGCAAAGCACTTTATGCACACGGGTTCAGATTTGCTGGCCTGATTGAGATTACGCTTGCTCATGGACGTGTGTTTGTATATTTGTATGTTTGTATGATGTATGATAATGATATATGATGTATGCAGAAATGGTACACAGCAGTTAACCCATTAACGGTGTGAACTGTAGTTAGCTGCTGGCCTCTTATAAAGGAGTAAGCTCTTTTCTTGAAGGTCCCTAAGTCATATCGGTCCAACAGAGACCATCCAAATCCACAGAGAAGTTGAACGAAGAAGAAAACTCTTAGTAAAACGTACAGTAGTGAACCGCCGAGCATCCAGATGGTGAGGATGGCATTGGAAATTTGGCAGGTGGAACTAATCCGAACAATTCCTCAGAACACTCCCCATGATAGATACGACAGAAAACACAAAGGGATGCAACATCTCTACGTAGCGCCAGTGAATCGAGCCGATCAGAAAGAACTTGGTAGTTGATGATTCGAATCGCTCTACGCTGGATGCGGTTTAGTGAAAGGAGCTGAATCTGGGGTGCCCCAGCCCAGAGATGAGAACAGAATTCCATGTAAGGCCGAACTAGCTCTTTGTAAAGTTGCAAGCGATGTGTCAGCATGAAATACTGTCTCGCTCTTCTGAGAACGCCAAGCTTTTTAGAGGGCAATTTGGCCTTTCCCTCCAAGTCAGCACGAAACTGCACACTATTCGATATGACGACGTCGATGATTCTGATCCTAGCTGAGGCAGAAAGGGGAGTGCCTTCAAAGTGAGGAGATACTACAAAGGGGTTCTTGTATCGTTGTTATTCGTTGAAGAAGTTTTTCCTGGATCCGATGGAGTAACGAGGATAAATCCTGTTAAGGCCGCGACCAGGTCATATATGCGTTTTATTGTACGTCTCTGTCCTTAACGTAACCAATAGTTCGATTTGTCTTTATATGTTAGGAGAGTAGTTTGGTCTTAAAAAAGTTTGGTCGTAAATTGGTCTTAGTAGTAGCTTTAGTTAGTTTTGAAGGGAACTCTTCAAGCCAGGGGGTGAGGGGAAACACCAAAATATACCCTTGCATTTGAATATACAATTCGCTGTGGCGTTTAAACACTTAACCCCAGTGCATTTTTCGTCGCGCACCACCGCAGTTGCAACACAGTTTTTCGTCGCCTCAAGGACTTAGAGAGAGGCCGCTAGCAGCTACTCCAGATAAGTGCCTGTTCCTTAATCTTAAGCTGTTTTTATTTTGCTGTTCCCTTTTGCACAGTAGCTTATGTTTCCGTCGTGCCGGCTAACGTGTTAAATCTAATTTAAAGCGAGTATATTTGTCAAAAGACCGCCACGTGCCGCCCCGCCATTTTGTTTTGGCTTATAACGAACCCCGCTAAAATAGTCCTCCTAATTGTTCAACCCGCAATACTTTTCGTCATTCGCGAACCCACAATTTTGTGGTCATTCGTCCTGGAATTGAACCAGGGACCTGTGGCCCAACCAGTGCGGACTAATTGCTGCGTACCGTTACCGTTACAGCCTATTTAAGTCCACAGCTGAAAATAAGGGAGGCTTAGAGTGCCTAATAGGGGCATACTTGCCATAGCCGGCATGGTTTAATTTTGATTTTATTTCTCACGGTTGTTAGGGAAATTATGAAACTAATATACACATGTACTCAGGTGTAACTCAATATATTTTAGAAATTGTTCTGGACTTCTATCATGTTATAAGCAATATGATATCGCGTTTCAAAATATCGGTGTCGTAATTTGTTTATTTATTCTTTTTTGCGATCCCGAAAACAAAAAAAAACAAAGGGTAGACTTAATTTCTTGATGCATGCATTCTTTACCAGTCAACACGTAGAGTGGTGAGAATTTGACGTAGATGTGGCAATAAAAAAGCAAAATATAAAGTATAATTAACTCCGTAATATATACATTTAACTAATTAATAAACAATACAAATATATACACATATAATTACAAATAAATACACTTCGCCATCTAGTTAATCAATACGTTACAAATTTGGTATTAGCAAAAACATTGCAACTACACTAGTTCTACCACTTCAAGTGACCCACTATTAGCCCTGTAATGTATGAATGGAATGGATGTCATCATCTTTATCATCATCATTAGAGCCCTTCACAAGTCCATTGGTGTACGTGGTATACGTGGGGCACCCCCAAGGAATGATACAAATCATGGTCCTGAGTCACATGCATCCATCAACTTCCTACATGTCCTCCAGTTAGTCACTTCATCTAGTGGAGGGACGCGATATATATGTATTAAACTAAAATAATCTCGTTTTACTTTTTAAAATATAATTTGGAACTTAGTGATTCCATTTAATATATTTTGAATACAATAGGACTTGCAGTTAAAAGAGAATACCATTAATTATAAGCTCTGCTCTGCAAGGATTTAATTTTTATGCAAGAGACAAATTTCACAATACAATAAGCCAAATTAGCTGTATTTCATTTTCAGTTGTGCTGCTATATGGTATTTATATGTTTTTTTATATCTAGTAATAAATTGACGGTCACTTAGAAAGAAAGAATTTAACTTTTACCAAAACGTAAAACCGATTTCTAAAAATAAAAAGAAACTGGGGCTTTAATCCTTTAAAACACTAGGTCTTAGTACCTACTTCAGGAGGTGTTACTTGGAAATAATTTTATTATTCTTAAATTTTCTCGATTGTAGTGACCGACCGAAGCTTTGGGCTTGGTTTCAGTATATTCGGGCAAAAATACCACATTCGGCGAAACCTACGAGGCCGAAATTGAACGAACTGTTACGAATGAGAGAGAGCGCAATGGACACGACGACGCAATTTTTGTCAGCTCCAGATTAGCTTATTTTAAAAATATCTTTTTATATTATAAACCCAATAAACACCTTTATTTTAAAAATTTGAAATATTGTTAATTTTAAATCGAGCTTCAGTTGGGCACTACCCGCGTGTTACTTTTTATTAAAAGTTTAGTTGGGAATAAGCAATTATCACTAGCTCCAGGCTACGTCTAGAATGTCCATAAATAATTACAACAAAAACTTCATCCCCTATTATTCTACCCGTAGGGTGTCGGATTTTTTCAAACATAAATTCTAGTACAATTACCATTTATGTATAGCCTGTATAATAAAAAAGAATCTTCGATCAGTTCTACGTTCTAGTGAACATGCATGCATTTAAAAAACATAATGCGCTGAATATAAAACCTTATGGTGAATTTTTTTTAAGTGCTTAGCCATTTACTATCGGGTGTACTCTTTTGGCTAGTTAACATAATTTTACAGTACATCAGTTGCAATCAATCACGAGTGCTTGTAACAAATATGAGTAATTGATAGAATCAGGCGTTACTTTGCGGAAATCCATTGTAATAAAAAATAAAATATAAATTTCTTTGCAACTTTCCGCTAAACATATAAAATGATGTGTCTTACCTGTATTGAAGCGCACCTCCCGCCCTCCCTCAATTGCATACACTAACTCCGTCACCACTAGACCAAGCACCACTACTCTCAACACCACTATTCCAGGCAAGACACACCATCGACGATAATACGACACGTGTTTCGCCTCTACACGAGGCATCATCAGGTAATATAGACTCTACGGCGGCTGACCGCTAAGTGAGCGGCGAGTCGAAACAGTTGCTATTTATACACGCTGACACAATCGCTCCCTACCAAAGTAGCGAGTGACCGCGTCGTGCGATAACAAACCTGCCAACAGTTATTATTATTGTTATGATTATTTTTAAATACTATTATTATTATTGTTTTGAGTGACCGCGCCGTGCGATAACAAATCTGCTACTAGTTATTATTATTGTTATGATTAATATTTTAAATACTATTATTATTATTGTTTTATTGATATTATTATAATTATTTATTATTATTAATCTTAAAATTATTATTAAAGATTGGCCTTAAAGATGTTTAACAAAGGTGAATTAGAAACATTTGTTTGTTCACTCAGCAGTGTATAATTACCATTATTACTTTTTAAAATCTCCAACTGCTCCAGCACACACAGTCGCAGCCCCTTATTACAGGTATGTAAGACTTCAAAGGAATGGTCGCTAGCTAGGTTGTGCCCAGTGTCCAAGAGATGTTTAGCAAAATGGGATTTATCAGGATTGCAATTTCTGTACGCGGCCATATGTTCTTTATAGCGCGTCCCGAAATTGCGACCAGTCTGACCCACGTAAACGGCGTGGCATTCGTCACAAACAAGTTTATAAACACCCGATTTTTGACTAATATTTAACTTATCTTTATTATTACAAATATTCCTAAGCGAATTGTTTGTTTTGAATGCCACGTTAACGCCGTTTTTCTTAAGACTATTAGCTATTTTTTCCGATATGGGGCCTAAGTAGGTCAAACTACCCACATATCGCCGGACACTTTGAGATCGAACCGCGTACAAAGAATTGCGAACAACATGCTTTTGTTTCTTTTTAATAAGATTATCAACGAGACTTTTTGAAAAACCGTTAGAGACCGCAATTTGATAAATTATATTAAGTTCTTTTAAATAATTTTCTTTATTTAATGGAACAGTGGACAGACGGTTAATGTAACAATAAAAAGCGGCTAATTTATGTTGCCATGGATGACACGATGATGCGGGGATGACCGTGTCGGTATGAGTTGGCTTTCGATAAATTTGAAAAACATGTAACGACTCTTTTCTTGTTATTGTTAAATCAAGGAAATTAAGGGAGCCATCTTGTTCCAATTCAAGCTTAAATTTAATTTTTTCGTGGACTCTATTTATTTTATAAGGAAAACATTCAGTTGTCTCCTTGTGCCTGTCCAGCAAATAATTATGTCGTCTACATATCGATAATAGTATAAGATATTTTTTGTTAACAACTATATGTTGTTTTCGAAATCATCCATGAAAATGTCCGCCATAAGTGGACAGAGGGGACCCCATAGCTAACCCTTCTTTTTGTAGATAGAAACGGTTATTAAACCGGAAATAATTTTGTTTCATACAGAGAGAGGTTAAATTAAGAAGATCATTTGTTTCCCCGGGATGCAGACGACGTTTTTTAAAGAGATCTGAGAGTATACGCAAACAGTCAGGGAATGGGACGATTGTGAAAAGACTATCAACGTCTAAAGACAACAACATAGATTTAGGTGGAATACGAATATCTTTTATTTTGGAAATAAGTTCTAAACTATTTTTAAGGCTGTAAGTGGGGTTGAAACCAGATTTCTCCCGAAGGAGAAAGTTTAATTTTTTAGCAAGGAAATAAGCTGGTGCACCTATATATGAGACAACTGGACGAATAGGAACATGTTCTTTATGTAATTTAGGTAACCCATATAAAGTGGTTGCTTGAGGATTCATTGGAACAAGATTGCTCCGAGACAAGTTGTGATCGGGAAAAACATATGACGACTTTTGTATACATACTTTAATATCCGAAGTAAACTTTTTGGTTGGATCAGACTCTAACAGCTGAAAGTCGTCACCTTGGATAACATCGTTAACCTTCTGGCTATACCCGCTACTCTCCATAATGACAACAGTATTTCCCTTGTCGGCCTTAGTAACAATAAGGTTATTGTCTTTTATTCTATGTTTTAGTGACATAAAAATAGGGAACTCAGGATTGCAACGGGAAGATGCGGGTGCCTCCTGAATTTCTTTAGCTAACAAACTTTTAACGATGTTATCTTTCCTCCCGATCACAACAGCCACCTCCGCGTCAACGGCTACAGTCTCTAACGATCTTTGGGAGACCGAAGGTGTTAAATTATACTTTAGGCCTTTGTGTAAAAGGGACAACTCATCCGTTGGAAACTGGACATCGGAAAGATTTTTAACACGTTTGGCCATTTACGAGAAATATCAAATTCAATCCCATAAGTTAAAACGACTTGCATCTTCTTCATCCCGTAAACGTAATAACGACATACATACTGAATATCACCAATTTTATCCCCGTGTTAAAAATCTTTCCGACACAGCCTTAAAAAGCCTTAAAAATAGTTTAGAACTTATTTCCAAAATAAAAGATATTCGTATTCCACCTAAATCTATGTTGTTGTCTTTAGACGTTGATAGTCTTTTCACAATCGTCCCATTCCCTGACTGTTTGCGTATACTCTCAGATCTCTTTAAAAAACGTCGTCTGCATCCCGGGGAAACAAATGATCTTCTTAATTTAACCTCTCTCTGTATGAAACAAAATTATTTCCGGTTTAATAACCGTTTCTATCTACAAAAAGAAGGGTTAGCTATGGGGTCCCCTCTGTCCACTTATGGCGGACATTTTCATGGATGATTTCGAAAAACAACATATAGTTGTTAACAAAAATATCTTATACTATTATCGATATGTAGACGACATAATTATTTGCTGGACAGGCACAAGGAGACAACTGGATGTTTTCCTTAATAAAATAAATAGAGTCCACGAAAAAATTAAATTTAAGCTTGAATTGGAACAAGATGGCTCCCTTAATTTCCTTGATTTAACAATAACAAGAAAAGAGTCGTTACATGTTTTTCAAATTTATCGAAAGCCAACTCATACCGACACGGTCATCCCCGCATCATCGTGTCATCCATGGCAACATAAATTAGCCGCTTTTTATTGTTACATTAACCGTCTGTCCACTGTTCCATTAAATAAAGAAAATTATTTAAAAGAACTTAATATAATTTATCAAATTGCGGTCTCTAACGGTTTTTCAAAAAGTCTCGTTGATAATCTTATTAAAAAGAAACAAAAGCATGTTGTTCGCAATTCTTTGTACGCGGTTCGATCATAAAGTGTCCGGCGATATGTGGGTAGTTTGACCTACTTAGGCCCCATATCGGAAAAAATAGCTAATAGTCTTAAGAAAAACGGCGTTAACGTGGCATTCAAAACAAACAATTCGCTTAGGAATATTTGTAATAATAAAGATAAGTTAAATATTAGTCAAAAATCGGGTGTTTATAAACTTGTTTGTGACGAATGCCACGCCGTTTACGTGGGTCAGACTGGTCGCAATTTCGGGACGCGCTATAAAGAACATATGGCCGCGTACAGAAATTGCAATCCTGATAAATCCCATTTTGCTAAACATCTCTTGGACACTGGACACAACCTAGCTAGCGACCATTCCTTTGAAGTCTTACATACCTGTAATAAGGGGCTGCGACTGTGTGTGCTGGAGCAGTTGGAGATTTTAAAAAGTAATAATGGTAATTATACACTGCTGAATGAACAAACAAATGTTTCTAATTCACCTTTGTTAAACATCTTTAAGGCCAATCTTTAATAATAATTTTAAGATTAATAATAATAAATAATTATAATAATATCAATAAAACAATAATAATAATAGTATTTAAAATATTAATCATAACAATAATAATAACTAGTAGCAGATTTGTTATCGCACGGCGCGGTCACTCAAAACAATAATAATAATAGTATTTAAAAATAATCATAACAATAATAATAACTGTTGGCAGGTTTGTTATCGCACGACGCGGTCACTCGCTACTTTGGTAGGGAGCGATTGTGTCAGCGTGTATAAATAGCAACTGTTTCGACTCGCCGCTCACTTAGCGGTCAGCCGCCGTAGAGTCTATATTACCTGATGATGCCTCGTGTAGAGGCGAAACACGTGTCGTATTATCGTCGATGGTGTGTCTTGCCTGGAATAGTGGTGTTGAGAGTAGTGGTGCTTGGTCTAGTGGTGACGGAGTTAGTGTATGCAATTGAGGGAGGGCGGGAGGTGCGCTTCAATCCAGGTAAGACACATCATTTTATATGTTTAGCGGAAAGTTGCAAAGAAATTTATATTTTTATTTTTTATTAAATATGAGTAAGTATAAATAACTTTTGGTAAATCCAAATATGCATGCCTAAAGCGCTCATGTTACACGTAAAATTTTTATAGTATTTTAAATACACACAAGTTTTCACTAATAATCTTATGTTCGTAGTTCGATTCGATTTTTTGTAGTTTAATAACTTCCGCGCGCGCCCCTTTTTTAACCTTGCGCTACACGGCATGTGCCTATTTCGCCTTATCATATCTTATTTCATCATATCTATGGTTAAAATGTTAATTTTTAGTTTAACAACCTATGTATGTTCTTAAACGTGGCCTCAATTTCCTCATATTCCTAGTCGTATTTTAAATCGGAACCTTCGAAAATATTGTCAATCTTCAAGTGTGTTTTTTCGATGATGCTCCAACGATTTTTAAGGTTTCTAAACTCATACTCTAGCTCCCATTTTTCATCCATGTTTTCAATGTTTATGTTCTCAGTTATTTCTGAAAATGCTCGAAAATTAGTTCGTTGCAAGCTTAATAACTCTTTACATTTCTCAAGGTCAACCTGGGTGGTATTATTCTTAGTCGATTCATCCTTTGGTTCATGCTCATACACATCCATCATTTCCCGCGTTT
Organism: Parnassius apollo; assembly: GCA_907164705.1. Classification (NCBI taxonomy): domain Eukaryota; kingdom Metazoa; phylum Arthropoda; class Insecta; order Lepidoptera; family Papilionidae; genus Parnassius; species Parnassius apollo. Next base: position 5,749,294 of record CAJQZP010001376.1, read on the forward strand.
TGCTATACAAATGCTCATACACATTTAGGGATAATCCACCACTGTCTGGAGGTAAGGTCTTATTATAATTAACAAAGCGAGCCCAAACTCAGCACACCTATTACTATTGATACTCTTCGAGGAGTTCCAGTAGTATTCACCGAAGTATACCTTTACTCTTGGTCACTGCGTCAAGTCCGGGGGTAAGGTCTCATCATAACTAACATAACGAGCACAATCTCGGCACTCCTAGTTCCACTCGTTGAGGATCTCTAGTAGCAGATACCAAAGTACACCTTCAGGTCACTCCTTAAATTTCAAGACGTATAAGTATATTTATATATAAATTCTACGTATTTTAAGCGAAACAATATATTGTAATAAAAATCTGTGATTATAAAAATTTCTCGAGTGCTACTAATGTACTGTCCTACGGCAGAAATCTAATACTTTAGGAATTATTTTATATAATATTATGTATATGATATGTAATTGGTTTCTTGGAAACAGTTCTAACAATTTGGTTGAAATCTTGTATTTCGATAATGTTTTACTTTTCTTTTTTATCTAGATAAGTTTATTATTATAGAAATTTTTTAAACTTATTATTAAAAAAATTCTTTAACCGAAAGCTGTTAATATCGTGTTTTTTTTAATAATAAATATTTTTTTATTTACTTCGGCAATCCAATTACGTACACATATATAAAAATTACATCCCAGAAAATTTACAATTGAACTTACTAAGTATAATATGTATATATTATTATGAATTTTTTTTATAAAAGGTCGTGGTTTAAATGTGTCATATTATTTATATTTAACCCTTATTATAATACAAATTATTGATATTATAAATTAAATTAAAAATAATTAATATTGTGTTTGTTTTGCACTGCAGATACACACACTATAAGAGACTCAGTGGGGGAGCAAAGCCACCGTTTACCTACATATTTCCCTATTTAATTTTCTTTTAGGGCGCTAATGTTAGCAGTACATTCATTACAATTTTTAAAAACATTTTAAGCGCTTCTCTTGAATATCAACTATTTCAACATGCAGGATTGTTTCGAGGTAACAGGTTTACATTTAGGTTAGGTAGCAGCTTTGCATTTATCTATGATGATAAGAGACTAAAGCCATACAATTGAAGGATTAAGTTGATGAAGGTGTTAACTAACAAATAATTCTAAAAGAGTAATAAGTGTTTGAAAATAATAAATAATCAAATGAACTTAGTAATTAAATCTTAAAGCTTTACAATCCAATATTAGTACCAATACTGATATTGTGCCGGACGGGCGAAACTCTCCGGAGTAAATGTTGTCGAAGATACTTCGCGAGTCGCTCACGTCCTACACCTATAGGTTCCGGTGGGTACTCTCACCGCCGTCTTTGTTGGTACCGCTGAAATATTGTGGACTGTAGTTAAAATCAAAATGCACGATTAACAAATACAAATAGCAAGGTAGTGGCCAGCGGTTCAACTTATTGATTAATCGCGAAATTTTATAACTTTTATTTATTGATCACTGTTGTTAAACTACGGTTGTTCACTATTGATTGGTCACTGTATATTTCAAAAGATTTCTATAAACTGTACGGTGGTATCAAATATCTATTGGTAGTAGCTGGTTTTCTAACACTACTGACTAGCAGCTATTATCAACTAAACTAGTTGATTTTATCACTTGTGTAACTGCGGATATCAGTTACCACTTTCACTATATGTAACTGCGAATATCAGTTACGACCTTTTTAGGCTAGGTAACACTTTCACTATGTGTAACTGCGAATGTCAGTTACGACCTTTTTCGGCTAGCTAACACTTTCACTATGTGTAACTGCGAATATCAGTTACGACCTTTTTCGGCTAGCTAACACTTTCACTATTCACTATATACTGCTACTAGTCACTTCAGCTACCACCGGATACCACTCACTTCACTTCACTTGTCACTGGTAGTTCTTCACACTACTACTGGTACTGGCTCCCGAGCCCCTAAGGTAGACTTTAGCAATACTTTACAGTGAGCCGCTTGCCATTTTCCGTTTTGCCTCTTTATTGCATAAACTTATCACTATACAGATGGCATAAATTGCAATATTTTCTATATAAAACTAATTGCTACACTAACATGCTATACATCATTAAATCGGTAGTCTGATACTTTACTAATATATCATAAAGGTTACTAAAAACATTAACATTGTAAAAAGTTATTAAACGAAATGTCCCAAATTTTCATAATATTTGGGTATTTTAATTCTTTAATTTTTCTATAACTACGAAATGCGTTTAATTATACAAAAATATTCCTATACTTCTTTAATCTATAAGTCATATGCTAATTAAATGTCATATTTATAACTCTTTTAGGACATAAAATTATTTTCATTATTTTTAGTATGATCTATTACGCAGTTAATTAAAAAACTTCTAGAGAGTTCTACGATAAGACGCGCTGTGATTGGTCGATTTTTTGGTATATAATAAAAGTTGTTTATATTACTTGTTATCAAAACGACATTCTATACAAACATATTGAGAGTTATAAATATGCTAAATAACTATATTAATACACGTTTTCACTCAGTTTTCTTGGTATTTCACTATTAATACATAAAACAATATTCTTTATCATTTTGTTTCTTAAGGTTGTTAGGTCGTCGCGAACATCTCTCCCGCCGTGCAGCGTCGCGACGATTTTCTCACAGCGGCGCTGCATCCATTTCGGTGAGCGACGTTGCTTCTACTTCGGCAGCGGCACGAGTTTCCTGGTTGGCCTCTTGATTAGGCCGTTTGCTGTGCGTACCTCCACAGTGCGGATCTGTCCGTCCGCACCGGGGTAAACAGCTTCCACCCTCCCTCGTGGCCAGGTGTTACGAGGTAACTGGCCGTTAGCTATGAGGACTGGATCGCCCACCTGGAGATTGGGACCTCGCCCATGGGCCTCCCGCCGGTTTTGAAGTTCCGGTAAATACTCTCGGACCCAACGCTGCCAGAACATGTCAGCGAGTATCTGGGAGCGTCGCCAGTGTCTTTGGCTATTCATATCTTTTTCATCAAATACTCCAGGTGTCGGCAGTCTCGCAGATCCTCCTAAAAGGAAGTGATTTGGAGTGATGGCTTCGTCGTCGTTGCTGTCTACAGAGATGTGAGTCAATGGTCTGCTATTTACTGTGTACTCCACCTCGCAGAGCAGCGTGGCTAATACTTCCTCATGCGGATGTCTCTCATGAAGGACGGTGTATAGTGCCGTCTTCACGCATCGTATGAGACGTTCCCATACTCCTCCCATGAAAGGCGCGGAGGGGGGTTATAAAACGCCACACTATGCCTCGTCTACTGGCTTCTTCTCGAAAAGCCTCCCGAAGTTCCTTGTCTGCACCGTGCATGTTGGTGCCATTGTCGGAGTAAATCTCGGTGGGGCACCCTCGGCGAGCTGCGAATCTTCTTAATGCTAGTATTGCGGAGTCAGCGCTGAGGTTTGCGACAACTTCTAAGTGGACAGCTCTGGATGTGAGGCAGGTGAAGAGAGCTACGTATCTTTTCTGATGTTGACGTCCCACAGTGACTGAAAGTGGCCCAAAATAGTCCAGACCGGTGAAGGTGAACGGTCTCTGATGATGAGCGAGACGTGTACTAGGATGGTCACCGGTCGCTGGCACTGATGGTTGTGCTTTTCTGATGCGACACTGTATGCATTGGCTCACTATCTTTTTCGTAGTGGGTCGAAGTCGGATCACCCAGTAGTGCTGTCGAACCTCGTTGATGGTAGGTTCGGTTCCGCAATGATGCAGGCTACGATGTGTCCAGTCAATGTATAATTGTGTGATGTAATGATCACCATCCAATATAGCTGGCCCCTTCATGTCTTCTGTGACTCCCTTCACGGCGGCTATGCGACTTCGTAGCGCGATGATCCCGTCTTTTAATTCTATTTGGAGCGGTCGTAGGCGGCTATCATGAGCGACCTTTTTATTATTACGGAGATCAGTTATCTCTTGTGAGAAGGAGCCCTCCTGTATGGCACGTGTCAGGAGCTTTTCGGCCTCTCTGATGAATTCGGCCTCTAGTGTGATGTACCTTTTGACATCTTTATTTTTCACTTGACTGGGAGGCTGCGCGATTTGTCGCGGATTATTTTTCGATTTCCTCCAGTCGGGATCTTCCTCTTTGCCCCTTTTGGTTCTTTTATAGAAGGTCCTGTCTGTGGTTTTGCGGCAGAGTGTTATAAATTGTAGCACTCTAGCCGTAGCTCGCAATAAGCGTTCCCATCTCGAAAACCTTGTTGGATCGGGAACAGATTCTCGGATTATCGGAGCTTGATGCGATTCCTTAATGGTGAGGGATCTTTCCTCACCTGTAGGTTCGGATGACGTGGGTCTTTCGGTTGGCCATGCTGACGGTTCTTTATATAGAAATGATGGGCCGTTGTACCACTCGTGATTGGAGTCGAAGTTCGGTGGTACGTCCCTCGTGGCAATGTCAGCTATATTCAATTTGGTAGGTACCCAGCGCCAGTCCTCTACTTTACTATGTTCCTCGATTGCCGCTATTCGGTGGGCAACGAAAGGTTTGTAACTCCTGGAGCCCTTTTTTATCCACGTGAGGACAGTTTTGCTGTCAGTCCAATATGTGACGGCTTCGGGCGTCACGCAGTGTGCCTGGATAACGGCGGCAGCTACGCGGCTTCCCCTCACGGCGGCTTGTAACTCGAGGTGAGGTATGGACGTTACTTTCACCGGAGCTACCTTCGCCTTAGCCATGATGAGGCTCACATGTACTGTCCCATCGGGGGTCGTTGATCTCCAGTAGACTGCCGTTGCGTAGGCGCTCTCACTGGCATCGGTGAATACGTGGACTTGGAGTGAACGTGCGTCGCTGAATCCCGGGTAGCATCTTGGGATGCTTACTGATTTGAGCTGTTCCAGGTGTTGGATCCATGTGGACCATTGTTTATTCAGGTCTTCGTCCAACTCCTGGTCCCAGTCTGTTCCTCGTCTCCATGCTTCCTGCAATATTTGCTTTGCTCGAATTGTAACTGGGGAGGCGAGGCCGAGCGGGTCATACAGTGACATTACTATTTTGAGTGCTTCCCTTTTGGTTAGTGTTTTATGCAGCAAATTGATTGGAAGTCGAGCGAGCTTTAGGTTGAAGCTCAGCTGATCGGTACCCGGTTTCCAGATTAATCCGAGTATCTTTTCCTCGGTTCCTTTGTTTCCCAGATCGACTGACTCAGATGCTTCATGGTCAGGTTCTAATTCTTTTACAATTTCTGGTGCGTTGGAAACCCATTTTCTTAAGGTGAAGTGCGCGTTTTTGTGTATGTCGCGTACTTCCTTCGATATTCGCATTGCCTCTTCCAGAGACTGGAAACTGTCGAGATAGTCATCCATATAGTGGTTTTGAATGATAGCTTCTACAGCTTCTGGATACTTGTCTTTGTGTTTTTTAGCGTTCCAGTTTTTCGCGAATATGGCTGTGCAGGGTGAACTGGCTGCACCGAAAATGATCGACGTCATTCTATATTCCTGTGGAGCTTCATTACGTCGATCCCCTCTCCAGAGATATCTTAAGGCATCTCTGTCTTCGGGTCTGACTTTAACCTGCATGAACATTTCGGCTATGTCCGCGGAGACAGCGACTTTATGGCGGCGAAAACGCATCATGACCCCTGGTAGTGATTGCAGTAGGTCTGGACCCGTGAGCAGGAAGTCATTCAATGACACCCCCTTTGTTTTGGCTGCGGCATCGTGTACTATTCGAAACTTCTCTGGCTTCATTGGGTTATGGACGTCGAAATGGGGTAGGTACCATGTTCTTCCCGGTGTGCTAGTTTTCGGTGCTATCTCGGCGTATCCTTTTTGTACTAAGGAATTCATTTGTTCATCATACTTTCTTTTTAGATCTTCGTCTCGATCTAATTTTCTTTCAATGGAAACGAGTCGTTTTATTGCTGTTTCGTAATTACCAGGCATCTCGATATCCTTTTTCTTCCAGAGAAGCGCTGTTTCTATGTGCCCGTCTTGTAACTGACGGGTGCTGCTATTTAGTATATCTTCAGCTTTCTTCTCTGGGTCGGAGTCTGGTCTTCTCGGATTGATAATGAGAGATTCCAGCGCGAAATATTCGCGGAGTTGGTCATCTATAGTAACCTCGCTCTTGTGCAGCTCATTGGCCGCGTGGACGCGCTGATACAGGGCTTTAGTGTGTGCCCCGTGTAGCACCCATCCTAATTCTGTGAGCGAGGCAATTGGCTGGTGCGGCGGACCTCTTCGGATTTGAGTGGCTATCAGAAGTCTCCAATTGTCCTGTCCTATTAGGATCCTTGGGTTGCCGGAGTCATATGTTAGCTGCTCCTTTAGGTCTTTCAAGTGCTTGCACTTGGCTATGTCTACTACACGCACAGTCTGTGGCCCCAAGTTTAGGCTTGCAACCGTACGTGCTCTTAATGGCTCCCTTTTGCTGTGGAGACTCTTCAGCGATACTTTGATTCTTCGGGATTCTGGTGAATCGAGGGTAGTGTTCCCGATAGCGGTGATCTTAAACGGGTCCAACCGCCCTGTAGCTCCAATTTGTTTGGCGATCTCTTCATCCATTAATGAAACTGTTGACCCATCATCCAGCAGGGCGTGTGTGTTTACAGCTCCCGCCGGTCCAATTACTCGCACTGGAATTATTTTTAAATAGGCTTGATGCTTTGACATAGCGAATGAGTTAGCAACAGTTTCTTGAGGTTCTTTTTGTTTGACCTCAGTCTTCTCCTTTGTATTGTTATGGAGAAGTCGATTGTGTGTCGCGGTGCATCCTTTTATTCCACACTTATTGGTTTTGCATTTGTGTGTCTGATTTCGACAGCTCCCGCCGGTCCAATTACTCGCACTGGAATTATTTTTAAATAGGCTTGATGCTTTGACATAGCGAATGAGTTAGCAACAGTTTCTTGAGGTTCTTTTTGTTTGACCTCAGTCTTCTCCTTTGTATTGTTATGGAGAAGTCGATTGTGTGTCGCGGTGCATCCTTTTATTCCACACTTATTGGTTTTGCATTTGTGTGTCTGATTTCGATAACGTAAACAGCGGAAACATAAATTATTTTGCTTTGCGAGTTCCCATCTTTTGTTGATATTTGCTTCTTTAAATTTTTTACATTCAGATCCATAGTGACCTTCCTTTTCGCACACTCTGCATTTCGGAGATGGCTTAGTAGTAGCCGCGTGTGCTCTATGTACTGAACGATTGCTTTGTGCTTCGTTTATAATTTCTGGAGGCGCAAATGCACTGCAGAAGTGAGCTTGCTCGGTAATAAACTCGCTGAAGCAGCCGAGGTCTGGTCTAGAGTCATATTTTTCGGTGTAGATTCTATACCACTGGGCACGTATAGAGTTCGGCAGTTTGTCGGTGAGGTGTCGTAGCAGCTCTGCGTTGACGAGGTAATGATCTCGCTTTAGGGCTCTAAGAGTGACGACGCTTCCCCTCACTTTGCTCGCGAATGTGCAGATGTCTCTGGGCGCTTCTGTACAGCGTGCTAATCCTCGTAACTTCTCGGTTTCTGCTTGCGCGATTGAATCTGGACGCCCAAATTGTAGCTCCAGTTCTCGCATAATCTCATCTGGCTTAGCATGCCCGATGAGTTCTGAACTGACTGTTTCCAAGGCTCTTCCTTGTAGACTTCGTCTTAGTCTAGCAGTGTTTTCAATGTCATTGAAGTAGCCTCGGGTTGTTTCATAAATGGCACGGAATGAAAGCCACTCGGTATGTGCTCCGCTAAAGCTTGGCAGTGTCATTATAGCTTTCGACGCTGCGAAAGTATGCGACGATAGTGGCGCACTCTCTAACTTTGGTTTGTCAGCGAGCGCGGCTATAGCGGATGTGAGCTCCGATATAAATGGACGGAGCCCCCTGTCTTCACTTATGACAGGTTCCTGGCTAGGTTTCTTTGGATTGGGATCCTTGGGTACATCTGCTGGATAGGAATCCTGGTATGTGAGCTCTGATACATTCGGTAGGAGCCCCCTGTCTTCATCAACGGTGGGTTCCTGGCTGAGCTTCTGTGGCATGGGATTCTTTTGTACATCTTCTGGATAGGAATCCTGGTTCGTGAGCTCCTTTCGGGGCTCACTGAGGTCGACAACGTCCGGGGTCGGCTTTGTAACGGTTTTATTAAATGGTGCCTTCCCTCCGGTGATTGCGCCTTGATTTGAATTTTGTTTGGCTACAGAGTTTTCGAGCCAAGATCGAACGTACTCACTTTTGGAGTGACCATCTTCATCATAGTCGTCCGATTCGTCCTCTTCCACAGCCATCTGCAAGGAGATCTGCGCAAGTTCTAGTTTGATCTTCAATACTTCTTCACGAGCCTTCAAAATTCTTCTATTGGGCCGAACAGTCTTCTTAGACTTCGTACTGCAAACGGTGTGGCCCCTCGGTGGCTCTTCGGAGTGGGTGTCTTCCCTGGCTGGTGGCGATGATGCACGGCTAAAGTCATCGTTGCCTTCTATATGTTCCCTCTGCTTCGTTGTGCGGGCCGTAGTGGACGGCGCGGGCAGGGGTATCCCCCCCTCGGGGGGGCAGCATGGCGCCTCAGCGCCCTCTATCGTTGACGTTAAGCGTGGTGGCATCTGGTGGTGGACGGCGGCGTTACTGGCCGACGAACCGCCTTCCAGACCGACGGTCCACGCTTTGGCTGCCCTTCCTGAATGGGTGATCGGCATCTTGAATCTGAAAATTCTGCGGTTTTAATAAGGTCGTGACTATTTACCCGGTTCCGAAATACAAACGGATATATCCGGCTCGAAGGACCAATGAATGTGCCGGACGGGCGAAACTCTCCGGAGTAAATGTTGTCGAAGATACTTCGCGAGTCGCTCACGTCCTACACCTATAGGTTCCGGTGGGTACTCTCACCGCCGTCTTTGTTGGTACCGCTGAAATATTGTGGACTGTAGTTAAAATCAAAATGCACGATTAACAAATACAAATAGCAAGGTAGTGGCCAGCGGTTCAACTTATTGATTAATCGCGAAATTTTATAACTATTATTTATTGATCACTGTTGTTAAACTACGGTTGTTCACTATTGATTGGTCACTGTATATTTCAAAAGATTTCTATAAACTGTACGGTGGTATCAAATATCTATTGGTAGTAGCTGGTTTTCTAACACTACTGACTAGCAGCTATTATCAACTAAACTAGTTGATTTTATTACTTGTGTAACTGCGGATATCAGTTACCACTTTCACTATATGTAACTGCGAATATCAGTTACGACCTTTTTAGGCTAGGTAACACTTTCACTATGTGTAACTGCGAATGTCAGTTACGACCTTTTTCGGCTAGCTAACACTTTCACTATGTGTAACTGCGAATATCAGTTACGACCTTTTTCGGCTAGCTAACACTTTCACTATTCACTATATACTGCTACTAGTCACTTCAGCTACCACCGGATACCACTCACTTCACTTCACTTGTCACTGGTAGTTCTTCACACTACTACTGGTACTGGCTCCCGAGCCCCTAAGGTAGACTTTAGCAATACTTTACAGTGAGCCGCTTGCCATTTTCCGTTTTGCCTCTTTATTGCATAAACTTATCACTATACAGATGGCATAAATTGCAATATTTTCTATATAAAACTAATTGCTACACTAACATGCTATACATCATTAAATCGGTAGTCTGATACTTTACTAATATATCATAAAGGTTACTAAAAACATTAACATTGTAAAAAGTTATTAAACGAAATGTCCCAAATTTTCATAATATTTGGGTATTTTAATTCTTTAATTTTTCTATAACTACGAAATGCGTTTAATTATACAAAAATATTCCTATACTTCTTTAATCTATAAGTCATATGCTAATTAAATGTCATATTTATAACTCTTTTAGGACATAAAATTATTTTCATTATTTTTAGTATGATCTATTACGCAGTTAATTAAAAAACTTCTAGAGAGTTCTACGATAAGACGCGCTGTGATTGGTCGATTTTTTGGTATATAATAAAAGTTGTTTATATTACTTGTTATCAAAACGACATTCTATACAAACATATTGAGAGTTATAAATATGCTAAATAACTATATTAATACACGTTTTCACTCAGTTTTCTTGGTATTTCACTATTAATACATAAAACAATATTCTTTATCATTTTGTTTCTTAAGGTTGTTAGGTCGTCGCGAACAGATATTGTATTGTAAAACTATAACTACTATAATTAAATCTTAAAGCTTTACAATCCAATATTAGTACCAATACTGATATTGTATTGTAAAACTATAAGATTCATTATTATATATATCATATTAAAATGGGTAATTCTATGTTAATTTATTAAAACACATTGAAAATGTGAACATACCACCTTTATTTACATATAAATTGGTTTACAACCAATTTAATTTTGTTAAGAAGAACTCAAACTCAAACTCAAACATTTTATTGCGTTCATGTGGTTACATAAATAGTTCTTAAGTTGGATATATTAGAGCCAAACATGAGCCCTGATAGAGCGTAGCAATATTATATTATATTATGTTATATATCAATTTATTCTTATTAATTTAAAAAGACTAATTTTAATTTATTTACTTAAACTACTTACTTAAACTACTACATTACTTTTAGGTTAAATAAACATTTGCAATATTTACAACGATATTAAAGAGGTAGGTATACATATTCAAAATAAACAATTATTTTTTTTCACCGAAAAACTCTGACAACGAATAGAAACTTTTTTCAATTAAATATTTTTTAAGCTCTCTTTGAAATTTATACAACGATTCTTCTTTTTGTAGACATTTGGGAATTTTATTATAAATTTTTACACACATACCATGGGGTCCTGATTTAACTGTTTGTAATTTTGTGATAGGTGGAGCTAATTTTATACTAGGACGTAAAAAATGAGGCCGGGAGTATATTGAAAAATGGTGCATATTCTTTTTAACAAATGTGCATACTTCTAGTATATATATAGATGTAATTGTTAATATTTTTAATGAAATAAAGTATGGTTTACAGCTGTCAGTGCTGTCTATGTTTGTAATTATTCGGATAATTTTTTTTTGTAAAATGAACAATTTATTTACGTCTGTGCTGTTTCCCCACAGTAAAATGCCGTACTTGAGTTACTTAGATGATACTTTCTTTATGTGTTCTAAGTACACTATAGACAGTTGTTAAGATTGTTGTTAGTATTATTGTCGAAAGGTATGACTACAGAAAGATCGTCGGCATACAAGGTACAGGGGGCTTTGACTATTTTCGGCAAATCATTAATATAAATTAAAAATAATAAACAACCGAGAACACTACCCTTTTTTTTTTAACATGGGGAAATGCCTACGCATACCCGCCTCGCGGGGGCAAGGACGGGTTATGTCGGACTCGCACCGACTAAAACCCCATGGTGTTCCACCTTCGTCGCATATTGGCAGGGCTACGGGAACGCTTTCGCACACTTCCGCGGCCCCACCAGCGACTGCCGCCCCATGGCAGCACCTCATCGGGAGAGGAATATTCCTCCCCGTTCTCCTTCCCAAGTAAGGCGCACCAGAACACATGGCACGCCTTCCTCCACGGCCTCTAATTACATCTGCGCAACAGACGCCCCCGCGTCCGATGCGCGAAGGCCATGGGGCCAGGAAAAACGAGCACTTAGAAGTACTAGCCTTCCCGACCCCAGCGGCGGATCTGGTCTATGGCTCCGCCGCCAACCAAGATTCGGCTGCGGAGGATAGGGAGAGCGGCGCCTCGCAATACCGACAATCCTCTCCCCCCGCAGCCCCATCACCACCGCATCAACGGTGCGGCCCCGTTTGAGTCGCGGAGGATAGGGCGAGTGGCGCATCGCCATACCAACACTCCTCTTCCTCCGCGACTCCACCTCGGCTGCAGCGGTAGGTAGGGAGGACACACCTCTCACCGCAGTCCACCAACACACATCCGAAGTGGGCTTCCCAAGCCCACTCGGAGTGGCCACCTCGGGCCGGCCCTCCACCTCGGACCAGCCATATGGGTTCCTCTTTGTTTCGCCGTGGGTGACCAAGCCACGGCTTCTAAGCCCCCCGCCACGACAAGGCGGGAACCCGTTCGGGGGGGGGAACACTACCCTGTGGTATTGATTTAGTGACCGGTGCAAATTGAGACCTGACTTTAATCACATTTCCACTGGCTAGGTTATGGTGTTCTATCTCTACACACTGCTTTCGATTGGTCAGGTATGATTCGAACCAGTTGTATGTTGGGCCTCTTACTCCTATTCCGTGTAACTTCCGTAAAAGTATGTCAAATCGAACTCGATCATAGGCTTTGGTCATGTCCAGTAAAATACCGATCGCGTATTTCTTTTTATTAAAAAAATTTAATATTTCATTGACATATTTGTATACTGCTGTAGTTGATGTTCTGTTTTTGCGAAAGCCATATTGATTGTCATTTAATATATTGAACTTTTCGCAGTAACAGTATAGTCTATTAGCCATAACGGATTCAAATATTTTTGAAAACGTTGGAAGAATAGCAATAGGGCGATAGTTGTTACAGTCAGTTTTAGAGCCTTTTTTTATAGAGTGGTTTAATTATTGAAATTTTTAATTGGTCTGGAACTTTACTTTCTGTAAACGATTGATTTATCAGGAATGTCATAACTGGGGCTAGTTCTTCGGCGCATTGCCTAATTAGACAAGGCGGTAAGTCATCATGACCGAAGCTACGCTTGTTTTTTAAATTACGTATACATTTTATAATTTCTTGATTAGTAGCGGGTTGTAAAAAGAATGAATTCTTTACGGGATGAAGGACAGGCTGAACGATTGCACCTGTTGTGCCAAAAGTATTGTTATCATTACCAACCGACAAAAAAGAAATTATTGAAACACTCAACTATTTTGGACATTCAGTTCTATGTTCTTTTTATTTTGTGTAAGCTTATTAGTTTGTTCCTATACAACATTCCACATTGATTTTATTACATTATCAGAATTCTTTATTCTTTTAATATTATAGTTCTTTTTTTGAAATATTTACAGTTTTTTTTAAGTATTTTTGAGTAATTTTTATAATACTTGTTTAGTACTGGATTTTTTTGTTTGAGATAACATTTTTTTTAAGAGTCTTTTATTTTTGCACGGCGTTTTGATTCCATTGGTTAACCATGGCTTTTACTTTATGCTTCTTATTTTTATGAGAATTTTTGGTATAGTTTCATTTAATATATGATTAATTTTATTACAAAATGAGTTATAATTTTCATTAATGTTTTTATCAATAGTAATTATTTTGCTAAAGTTTACTTCTCTTAATTTAGCTTTGAAATGTTGGATATTTTTTTCACTAAAGATTCTTTTTTCTAGAATCCACGTATTACGCACGAGTATGTTTCTTTCTTTTATTGGTATATTTACTATAACTCCTTTGTGGTCAGAGAGACTCAACTCTACAACATTAATTACGACTTGTTCGACATCAAAATTTGTGAATGTTAAATCTAGGCATGAGGATGTAGTCTCTGTTACCCTCGTTGGTTCTTGAACATGTTGATAGAAATTATAACTACGCATTAAATTTAAAAGTCTTACAGATCGATATACTTTGTTTTAACACATCTACGTTAAAGTCTCCACCTATTACAACGTTTGTTTTAGAATTTTTTTTGCTGAATTCATTGTAAGAGCTTTTCTAATACACTGTAAAAGGTATCAGGCATTCTGTTACTATTTGGCCAGTATACATTTATGACTAATAAATTTGAAACTGGTATTTCTATTCCACATATTTCAATTATAGGTTCTATGGACATAGCGTTTAAATCGTTTCGTTCAATATAATCTATATCATCTTTAACTAGTATACAAACACCTCCTCCTACTGAATTAGATCGACTGAAATGGGATGCCAGCATATAACCCTGTACTTTGAGTAGGTAAAGTTTTGGAGCACTGATCCAGGTTTCAGATAGACATATAGCGTATACATTTTTATCTTCATCTGTCCAAGCTTCCAACAAATGCCGTTTGTTATTAAAACTTTGTATGTTTTGGTAAATAATCCTTATTTTATTATCGAAAAAACATATTTTTTAGAGGTGGCGAGGCAGGTATTGGTTCATTTTGATCATTCTGCAATTCTGTCATGGGTTCTAATATTTTATTATAACCATAATCTTCAATTTCACACATAAGCGCATTAATGTCTTTGAATATGGTTTGCATTCCGTAGTTATTTATGATACCTGTGTGTTTTTTAAACATCGTATAATCATATTCTAGATTCAGGTTGGAATCAATAAGGTGTGCATACTCATGTGTCATTACATCCAGATGTAGTAAATTATTAAAAACTTCTACTCGCCAGTAAAATAAATTTCGGAATCTACAGTATCTAAAGGTAGGTAGACACAAAATGATGTTTGTGTGTGTAATTTCTGATAAAGTATGTCGAATATATGTTATTAATTCAAAGTAATTTATAGTGGATTTGAAATCTTGATCACTTATTAGTAATATGCAGTAGTCTTCCATTGTATGATCCATAAGTTTGGTCTTTAGTCCCATCATAAGTGGTTTTATTCCGTATTCAGTCAGAAGATAATGGCAGATATCAAAATCTCCATGCAAAAATCGTTGCGCGATGGATCTTGTTTTAGTAAACTTGTTAGTACTTAGCATACATATCTTCTTTTTGTTCTCCTGAGATATTTTAGAATTATTTAATGTGTTCTCTTGTTGGCTTGTTACGTCGCGTAATGGTGATTTGTTCATACTGTTAATATTATTATTATTATTATTACTTTGCCGCTTGCTTTCATTAGTCTCACTGGGGCTGTGACATAATGCTATATTTGTTATCGTTGATGGGGCACTTGCTTTGGGAGTACTAAATAATACATTAGTAGTATATTTCTTTATATTATTTTCGCAGGTATTGTTCTGGGAGGGACTTACGACCTTCTTTTTTTGTAGTTGAGCGACAGATGCGAGATAATTGGTTTATTTTTGCATCTCTTTTTGATATTACCACTTTCAATGAATTGTTTTCTAATAACAATCTTTCCACTTCCAGGTCAGCACTTTCGAGCTTTGTTTCCAAATTTTGTAGTTTGATCTTCATTTCCTCCAAATCCTCCATTGCTAAATAGTTATTTTTGGGGCAGCTACGATTTAAAGCGGCTTCTACAGAAATCAACGTTTCACCTAAGTCGTCAATGTGGGAAATTGATTGCGGGCTGCTATCGCTTATAGGGGGATTGAGTTTTTTTCGCAATGTTATATTATCATTTGCTCCTTTCGTGACAGCTAGATATACTGCTGTCCAAATTAGGAGATTTTTCTGATGACATATTTCTATTTTTTGTCTTATTTTTTTTCTGTGTACAAGTTGTACACTTCCAGGTATTTTTGGGTTCTATTGACATCCAGCGAAATCTTTTTTCGGAAACTATGGTGCAAGTTAAATGAAATTTTTCTTTGCATAGTGAACAAGTTAAATTATCCTTATCCAATATTTTATTTTTGCATTTAAAACATACTAGTGACATTTTGAAGTGATATTTTATTGTAATATTTTGAAATGATATTTTATTGTCGTTTGCTCATTAAAATAATTTAAAAAAGTAATTCTCGAGTGGGGGGAGTTACAGGGACTTGAATGCCCGAACTCTTGACTATATGCTATAATGCGACGAATGTACCAATACGCCGCGAACACCTTCTTACTTTTGACGAAATTATGAGTTTGTATATACGCTTTCATGTAACTGACTATTGTTGCTAGTAATAGATGTCACTTTAACCAAAAAAAACAACACATCACAAAGAGTTTATAGATCATTAATCTTATGTATGACGCTAGATGGCATGAAACAATAAAGTCACTATCACCTCGACACACGGTTGATAATGTTATATAACACCGCATCTAATTCAAATAATGTTAACCGTCATATTTGTGTATTAGTTTTTAAATTTTAATTTTTACTATTCTTTTGCAACCTTTTGCAACTTTATAGATTATATTTTAATTACTAGGTAGAAAGAATAGTTACTTTACTAAAGTTTATTTGTATACTTGCGAATATTTGTTGTTTCTTGGATTGTTTTCCAAAAACACTGATAATAGAATATTTTTATCAAATTTCCACTCAATTTTTTACTATTTTTTAGAAATAACAATTGCACACGTTATTTGGCCGACACTTTACACATTTCTTATGCTAGATACACTTAACAATCACTTTTACTAATTAAATTAATCAAAAATATGGGAGCTAATGTTTACTAGTTGTAACGTCTGTCGTCGTCCCTTACTTACAAAGACTATGTGGTAAAATAACAAAATACCATTATTTATATGAAATTGTTTTATTATTTACATTTTTATAATGAATTTTGGAATTTTTATAAAAATATTTATTAATTATTGCGGATTGGGAATATTTATGTAAAAGCAGTGAGACTTCTGCTCAATATACTCAAGTTTTGTTCTTATATCACTAAGTTTTTCTTTTGAAATTTTATCTTTGTGATGCATGTTACATCTAGTGGTCACTGTGATAACATACCATTTTTTAAAGAGACTTCAATAAATCATATCTAGTGGTCATAGTTTGTGTTTTGTCCTAGTTTGAAAAAAGATTATATTTAACATTAGCAAACGTAAACTATAGCTTATAACACCCTTTTGTATTTTATTCATACTAAATCATGTTATCCTTGCGAAGATGCAGACGATTTATTGATTATTTATCACCTTATATTTTTCCAAAAGTTGTAATAATAATTGTTCTCTGAAAATATTGCGGCTGATAATACATTTGCAAGTGTTAAATATATACTTTATTGGCAGTTAACACCTTTGCTAGCTATGTTATGAATTAGAATTGGCGTGTTTAATTTTTTTTTAATTAATTTATCATCAGTTAAAATCTATGTTCATGAAAAAATTCTATTTTTGTCAGATAACAACTTTTCGACCACTTATCTCTTAAATTAACTTTTTCACAATTAGCACATTAGGGGGTATGGACACTGGACGGAATACAAAATCTTTAAAAAAAAGCTTGGAAATTAACTAAGGTATTATTTCTGTTTAGATGATAACCAACTGTTTAAATGCTCAATCAAGGCCCTATTGAACATTTTTATGGCCATTAGAAGCCATGGGCGCCGCAATTTTAATCCAAAACCAGATCAGCTTCAGAGTGCCTACTTTAACTAATAATATGAACAGTGTCCATACGCACAGAATTTTTGAAATGAATTAATGATTGTTTCATATACAATTATATAGAAAATATAAATGAAATACTCAGTGGAAAAAGAGAGCAATTTTTCAACGAAAGCCAATAAACATTTCCACAAATGTAAAAAAGAAGTTTTATTCAATAAATGAATTAACTTTCCGAAATGAGTTTTAATTTTACATTATAATGTATAATACTTATTGTAAGAAATTGTATAATTAAAAGAGTTCTTACAACAAGTTCAAAAAAGTTAAAAAGATCAAAATGTTAAAAATGTTAAAAATAATAAAATTTAATAAATAACCTATCCATTAGTGTCAATCGCAAAATATATTATGTTTATTTTATGAGGAGATGCATGTTGTCAATAATTATTTCGCATTTCTGGGGTTTACTTGTAGGAAGATTAATTAAACACACTACTACTAATTATAAAATAGGAAAAATATTGATGTGAAATAAAATTATAACATAATAGAATATGTTTATTTATATACCTACCTTGTTTTATTTTATCTTAAAAGTTTCTTGAATACAATACGTAAAACAAATAGATGATTTGCTGTGAAATTGTGCTACTTTCCTTGAGAAACCTTTTCCCAGTAATTATTAATTATTTCTTCCTGGTTCAATCAGAGATACTTTGTTTGATTTTATTTACCAGTTCTATCATTTTATTGGCGTACTTTATTATTTTCATAATAAATCTTCTTTCATGTAATGAAAATTTGTTAATTTGTTTCAAAATATGATTATAGCAATAGCTTAAATTAATGTAAAACATCAACATTGCTGAAGGAAAGACTCTTGTTGTAATCACTGTATTATGTATTTTATTCGAATGACTTTTATTATTATATTGTATGTATAACGGAGGTTATAATTATAACAATATTTACATATTTATTAATAATTTATATAAATTATCGGTCGTGTCGGCTTAACGTCCCACGTGAATATCAGATTTAGGGAATAGAGAGTACACGTGCGCACATGTTTATGTACTTTAAAGCATACGTCCACCTTCCGTTAAAATCGACCATAAATATGAACCTACCGTATATCAATAAGCTAGCAGCCGCATTTTGAATGACGCGTGTAAAGAACCGGTACATTTTCAATGAAAACGAGGCATTCCATCTTAATCCTTATTTTGAATCTAAATGGAAAAGAGATGTCTATGGGCGGCAATATTCACTTACCATCGGGCGGACTGTGCGCTCGCCTGTCACCACTTTGATTCTGAAAAACTATCCTTTTTAGGGTTCCGTAGTCAACTAGGAACCCTTATAGTTTCGCCATGTCTGTCTTTCCGTCCGTCCGTCCTCGCTTAATCTCTGTGAGCGTTAGCACTAGAAAGCTGAAATTTGGTACCAATATGTGTTTCAACCACGCCGACAAAGTGGTAAAATAAAAATTGGAAAAAAAATGTTTTATTAGGGTAGCCCCCCTATATGTAAAGTGGGAAGTTTTTTTTTTTATTTCAACCCTAACGTGTTATATATTGTTGGAAAGGAATTTAAAAATGAATAGGGCTTTACTAAAATCATTTTTGATAATGTCAATAATTTCGGAAATAATCGCTCCAAAAGTTAAAAAACAATGTGTCCCCCCCCCCTCTAACTTTTGAACCATAAGTTTAGAAAATATGAAAGAAATCTGAAAAGTAGAACTTTATAAGGACTTTCAAGGAAAAACATTTTGAACTTGGATGGAACTACAGTTTTTGTACAAACTCATAAGTGGGAACACTTATTGTGACGGACGGGAAACTACGGAACCCTACACTGAGCGTGTCCCAACACGCTCCTGGCCGGTTTTATTACTCCTTAAGATGTGACTTTTGTATTTGGGTATCTAGTTTCCTTAAGCTCTCTCTCACAATTATGTATATGTGAAGGACTTACAAGTAGTTCAACATCCATATTATTCAATAACATTTTCATTTTAATTATTTCAGCATAGACTAATGCTTACACTACATTTTCTGTGTAAAAGTATTTTTTAACTGATTTATATTTTGGCTGGCTGAACAACAAAATAATTTTAATACATACCATGAAATACCTTTAGTACTTTGTAAATGATTGCGACCATTTAATTTGTTTTACGCGTTATTATGGGATTAAGGGATAATGTGTAAAATGTTATGCATTGCGTGAACGAGAACTGCATTATCGCATTAATACCCAATCTTTTACGTTAAATTGATTTTTTTATTATTTTAATATTTTCGCCTTTTTATTATTTTTAGTGGTAATGCAGCCGAAGTAATGAAGCGAGTATATCAGAATGTAACGGTCACGCGAGTGCAGTGCTTTTTCCCTATCCCAAACGTGTGTGTGTGTCGTAGGAGGCAATAGACGGAAGGTATAATGGCAGATGGTCATCAATGTCCTACTGATAACACTGAAAGTAAAAAATGCGATTGCCAACTCTTCTTCAAATGGTTGCAACTATGGCAAAATCCCGCCTGTGGAGTAGGTCTCTGTTCAGAAGTGGACTTTCGATAGGCTGTGATAAATGAATTATTTATTTTTTATATGTGAACTATTTAAACAAGTAAAAGCCCTTTTCACGTCTACGAGCCTCGGTTGGTGGAAGGTTCTAATCCCGCATGGAACAAGTTGTACGGCCTACAAATTACTGTTCCGGGTTTAGATGTTAGTTTGTGTGAATTTTATGCATTTTTATATACTATGGGGCAAACGAGCATGCGGTTCACCTGACAGCAAGTGACTACCGCCATCCATGAACAACTGCAACAGAGGAATTACAGGTGCGTTGCCGGTCTTTTAGAAAGGAGTAACTCTTTTCTTAAAAGTCGCTAAGTTGTATCGGTCCAGAAAACTCGCCGGTGGTGAACAATTCCACAGAGAAGTTGTATGAGTAAGAAAACTCCTAGTAAAATGCACAGTGCTGAATCACGAAGCATCCAGTTGGTGAGGATGGTATCGTGAATTTTAACGCGATGTGTGTTCTTGTAATTTGGCGGCTGAAATAATTCTGAACAATTCCTCAGAGCACTCTTCGTTGTAGATGCGATAGAAAATGCTAACTTATGCAACATTCCTCACAGCGGCAGTGATTCGGGCCGTTCAGAAAGTACTCGATCGTTATGAGTAATGATTCTAACTGTTATGCGCTGTATGCGGACAAGTTGAAGGGGCTGACACTGGAAAGGCCTGGCCCAGAGATGGGAACAATGTTCCATGTAAGGAATCTAGGCTAACCTGCGCCTCGAAAATGTGCCGGCATGAAATACTGAGCATGCCAAGCTTTTAAGAGGCTATGTTGATGCCGAAGATTCCTATACTGGCTGAGATAACAAGGGGAGAGGCTTAAAAGTGAGGGGATACGAAGAAGGGGTTCTTTGTAACGGTAAATGCACAAGCTTGTGTTTTCTGAGGATTGAACTGGATTAGATTTAGTCACCTCTAGCCACTGACATCTATATATATATATATATAAGTACGCTGGATTGGCTATACCATACTAAATGTCGGGGTCAATTTGAAGCGCCACAATTTTCCGTACCGGGAACTAAAACTGACACAATATGCCAAATATGCCAAGTCCGTACGTTTCTGCCACTCATATAACTCCGAAACCACCTATTTGTGGGGCAGTTATAGTCCTAATATATAAAGGAAAAGAGTCACAGCAGAACTGCAAAAACCACCGTGGTATCAGCTTACTTATTATTGTGGGTAAACTGTACGGTAAGGTGTTAATTGATAGAGTTATGAAAGAAACTGATGGAAAAATTTGGGGTCTACCAAATTGAATTTAGAATAACGTTTTTATTTTTCTTCTTCTTCCCAACAAGCCCTTTCACATAATACCCATATAACGGAGTGTATAGTGTATTGGATTAATAATAAAGTCACTTAGCTAGGCGTACTTTTAAAATTCGGTTTCAAAATTTGACTCGAACAATTCGACCCCAAAATCGTAATCGAGGACTCTATTTTTTTTTTCTTATTTTGTTTTGCTGATCAAGCCACTTCATTTGATACCCATATCGTGGGGGTTACTATGGAACTTGTGTTTCGCGATTTTTTGACGTCCGCCATATTTAATTTAAAATAACTTCAATTTACTTTTTCTGTTTCGTTTATCATATCCTTTCAATAAATACCCATTTCATAGGGGTTTCTGTGGAAATGATAAATCGATATTTTGTAACGTTCACCATATTGGATCAAAAATCGCTGCGTCGAAGTAGTCGTGCATTGTTTTGAGAACAAAACCTGTTCGCCAAACTTTAGCGCAATAGCTTCAGTAGTAGTGGGTGAAATATTAATCGCAAAATTCCAAAACATTACAAGTGAAGTTAAATAAAAGCTTTTAAAATGAACAAACACAGAATCACTACTCCTTTTCAACACGTTCTTATTAGTTTCGAGTGTCTTTATCTATAGTATTTATTAATCTATGTAATGGAATATTTTAATGTAATTTTCACCACCATTTAGACGGCTGATAGACTTGAAAATTTGCACTCGTATTAAGGACAAAAGACCACAAACAAAATAAAATATTTATCAGGACCATCACAGCTCATAATCAATGCGTGTTGTTTAAGTTTTTAAGCTTTCTATTACTATTTTCGTAGCTTCGTTTACGCATTTTTCTTCAGTAGTCCATAAAACTGGTGAACTCTACTGCTGAACGTGGTAATCTTCCATTGCAGGGAGGATTTATGTGAATCGTTGTTACGCTTGGCAGACTAATTGATGTTGTAGACTCTGCGATGGCTGACTGCTAAATGATCGACGAGCCTAAACAGCTTCCTTTTATAATAAGCTACTATATAGTATCAGGTTACGTATAAGCTTCTTTAAAGTAGCGGAGTTTTATTTATATGAAGCTTGCTCTAACAAATATTTTCACTTATTTTCTGAGGACACATAATAAGGAACGCTATTGACTATCCAAAATAGATAAAGGAATACCTCCTTGCTATATGTGTCTTTTGTCTCAATAAATTATATAGAAAATTCCATTTTCTAGAATGCGCTAAAGAATTCAATAATTTTACGTCTTTGTTGTTTATTGAACTCTGTTGAAACTAGACTTTATAACTTTACCAGTTTGAAGTGAGTAAGATAAAAAATGTATAAAGAGATTTTCTGTTATAAGTAGAGATTAGCCATTATAGTCTATACTCATATAATAATTGTCTGTGTCACATTTTATATACTCTGTGGTTAATTATTAAAAAAAATGTCTTCCCCATAGGTAAGCGTGTATATACGGGAAGTGGTCTCTCCGTCTGATTGTGTCGTGTGGTCTCATTACATATTATAATTCTCTATATCTTTATAATCACCCGTATAAGTAATTGAACATGGTATAAAGACGACTTTCCACCATGGGATATAAAATAATTTATAGAGATATAAATTAATATCGCTCACCGTACTTTTAAATGGAACCGTTTCCACTGAGATATAATATTACATCCCAAACTATAAATATTTTTTCGATCGACCGAGCGATATTTTCATATTATATTTCACCTCCTGTAACCCCCCACACTCTTCCGCGCCTCCGCTACGTCCTCAGATCGTTCAATGACGAACGTTAAAAATGTTTAAATAATATATATTATATCCCGAAATATAAATTATATCCCACGATTGCCCTTCACACTGTGAGATATATCTTTTAACCAGTGTGCGTAATCTAATGTCATTAAAAATAGTAAACTGTGCTGTACTTTAGTTTTTATAAAAAATATTAACAATTCTATAAACATTACATATCTTCCCCTTAACCACTCATGGTAAGCTTAAATTGCGACGATTAAATTGTTACGAGTGGTTCACGCCAGTAGTCGAATGGTGGATTTGAACCCGCGACCTTTTTGAGTTCACGGTCCGCGCCCTGCCGTTAGGCTACTGTCGCTTCATAATTGTCTTGTCAATCACATAGAATGGCGTTACCTTACCTACTGTCTACTATTTACTTACCTGTCTTTTTGTCTACTTACCTACTGTCGCTTCAAAATTGTCTCGTCAATCACATCCAACGGCGCTACCCTCACAACCACCAATGTCTCACAAAATTGCTCTCTTTCCACTGGAAAAAATGGGAATAGAATTTATGATTTATAAAAATCAAATTGTTTTAGTTAAAGATTATTATTCTAATTATATTGAGATTGCTACTATGAACACCCTTACTGCAAAATCACTCATAAATGTTCTTAAACCAATATTTAGTCGACATGGAATTCCGTTTGGACTTGTTAGTGACAATGGACCACCCTTTAATTACAATGAAAATCAACAATTCTTAAAAGAATGGGATATTCATCACACTATATCTAGTCCATATTTAAAAGTAAAGTTACAGCCTATATACGACCCACTGCTGGGCACAGGCCTCCCCCTCATTTCTGAGAGGGTTTTAGGGCAAGAAAGTGTTCGCCGCGCTGCCCCAACTCGCGTGTTGGCGAACTTCACATGTCGTCGAAATATTTTTTTTTTCTCTTATTCCTCAGACGTGCAGGTTTCCTCACGATGTTTTCCTTAACCGCCGAGCACATGGTAAACCACGTCCATATTTACCACGTTCTAATGGCTTAGTAGAATCTGGCATTCAAATTGTAAAAAAAATTCTTATAAGTTGTGAAGAGTCTGGAAATGATCCTTAATTAGCTTTATTACAATATAGAACTACACCAAGAGGAAAACTTCTATCTCCAACACAACTATTAATGTCATGTTCACTAAGAATACAGATACCGACAGCTATACACCATTTAAAACCACAGGTTGCAAACCATTTCCAATGTGTAAAAAATGAAGGAAATTATAACAAAAAACAAAAAATGTATTATGACAGAAAATAAGGCACTTACCTGTTTTAAAAATTGGAGATAAAGTTTATTTTAAAAGAGTTCACACACAAAGTGAAAACAAGGAATAGTCATTGAAAAGTGTCAGCAGCCAAGATCTTTTATTATACAATCAAAAGATGGAACTTGCCGAAGAAACCAGCAACATATTTTAAAACCTGTCTTTAAACAACTAATTCCTACTATATTGAATAAAGGTTAAGGTGAGAAATAGAAATGGAAATATTAAGAAATAAAATAATAAAGTAAATAATAAAAAAATTGTGGTGAAGGAGGAGGAGGAGGAGATAGAGAAGTCAAAATCTTTTGTTTATTATAAAACTAAAAGTGGGAGACAGATCCGGCCCCCTGTGAGATTTAACATTTTATGGTTTATGGTTTAAAACATTTATTTTCTCAAAAGATTTACAAATCACTTACAAAGAAAATACACAATATAAAGAAAAAAAAACATTAAGCCGATTGGCGTAGTGAGTTAGTATTATAATAGGTCGCTAAAACTTATTTTCTAATTGAGTGCTTAATATTACACATAAGTAAATAGGGTAGTTGCAAAAGTATTCGTACCAAAGCTAAGCAGACCATCGTTACTTCGGACAAAGTTGAATGAATGTGGCGAGTTATTTGTTAAGGCCTATGACACATTAACTATTTTATTGTGTTCAAAATTAATTTATAGTGTTAGCTGTTATTGTTTGTATTTATCTTTTAAAACCATTACTATATGTAATACGATACTATAATTAGGTAGTGTTTCTTTATTTAGTATATTATATATTTAGGTATTAATTTGTTTGTAATAATATAAGTAGTGTAACGTCAATCGACGGATACAACTCGGCTGGGCAGCATTCGGGAAACTACGACACATCTTCTCGTCAGGTATACCTCACAACCTGAAAACGAGATTATACAACCAGTGCGTGTTGCCAGTGACGACTTATGGGATCTGAGACGTGGTTCTTCTCTGCTGGCCGTATGAGGACGCTCAAGTTTGCTCAGCGAGCTGTGAAGAGGGTTATGCTCGAGGTTTCTCTGCGTGATAAACTCATAAATGAGGATATCTGCAGTAAAACCAGAGTGACTGACATAGCCTAAAACAGATTAGTAAGCTAAAGTGGCAATGGGCCGGCCATATAACTCGAAGAAGCGATGACCGATGGGGAAGAAAGGTTCTCGAGTGGCAGCCTCGTACCAGTAGGCGTAGTGTAGGGCACATACGCATAATGCAACGTATATATACATACATACACACATACGTACATACTCATATATACACACATATAGATATATACACAAATATATGTATAAGTTATCTTGTCTCATATCTATAATCATACTGTGTATAAGTAATTATATTGTATTATCTCTATACAACTATTTTATTGTAGATATTATTATTAAGGTTGCATGTGTACATCATATATTATGTAGATTAGAGATTTGTGATTATTATTATGAAAAATCCTTTAAATGTGGCTTTTTAGCAATTTCTTAAAAGTGGACAGGGATTTTGTTTCTTTAATGTTTTTAGGTAATTTGTTGTAGTGTTGAGCTCCCTCATAAAGAACACTCCTTTTTCCATAGTTTGTTCTATATAATCTCAAACATCGGTTATTAGCCTGCCTTGTCATACGTTTATGATAATCTATCTTTCTTGTAAATGTTATTTGAGAGTGAGTAGCATTAGTAAGTATTTTCCTAATAAAAATGCATATTTTATATTTGTACGTTTGGGCTAGTTTAAGTAATTTGGTTTCTTTATATATTTGAGTGGTAGGTGTTAAGTATTTATATTGGAATAATATTTTTATTTTTATGATTTTATTTTGTGTAACTTGTAGTTTTTGCAACGTTGATTTAGTAGCTGAGCCCCATACCTCAATCAAATAATCTAAATGAGGCTTAACTTTTAAAATTAATTTTTAAAAGCATTTTAAAAGTAATATTAGTTAATATAGCTCATATATAATAATAAATCCTATACCTTTAAACGAGCAATTCTTGTATATATTTTTTTTATATTAGTAATCTTATTAATTAACATTACTAATACTCCTTTTAACCACTCCTGGTAAGCTTGAAAATGCTTGGTTCACGACAGTAGTCAAATGGCGGAATCGAACCCACGACCTTTTGAGTTCGCGATCCGCACCCTGCCATTAGGCTACTGTCGCTTCGAATATATATATATATATATATATATAATCGGAATCTCGAAAACGGCTCCATCGATTTTCATAAAATTTAGTGTCCAGGGAGTCGATCTAGCTAGGATTTATTTTTAGAATATGTCCTTTTGTCCGTGTTTTCAGGCAATAAAAAACTGCTACAATATAAGAAGGTAAATTTCGACAGATCACTAACGATGTTATAGCTCAGGTGGGATGTCGGTCGGGCGTGATATTGGAGTTCCGTTGTTCGCGTCCTGTCTCTGGTCTAGCTTTTTTTCCTTTTTTTTTTTCAAGTTCCCTTCTTTTGTGAGAAAATCCATTATTTCACTCCCTTTTTTATTAATTTTTAAAAATACGAAAATTTTAATAAAACTATTGCACTCATGATTTTTTATTCAAATAATCAATTCAGTTTTTTCTATGCTGTCAACAAGATCAAAAAATATTATTTAAGTTTCATCAGTATGTAATTTATAAATGTAATTTCAAAAAAAAAACGAGCAAAGCTCGGTCATCCGGGTACTAAATACCTTTAAGGCGCTGTACATAGTCAAAGTAGGCTTCAGAAAAATTTTTTTTAGGAAAATGTATACAATTTAGAGCTGCAAAAAAAAATATGTTAAACTTGATCATAT
The DNA here is from genome assembly GCA_907164705.1 of Parnassius apollo. Classification (NCBI taxonomy): domain Eukaryota; kingdom Metazoa; phylum Arthropoda; class Insecta; order Lepidoptera; family Papilionidae; genus Parnassius; species Parnassius apollo. The sequence continues at coordinate 5,776,219 of CAJQZP010001376.1, forward strand.
ATGTTGGGGGATCATTGTGTTCAAAACACGTTTTCGGTAAATTTTCTCGATAGAAAAAATCATAAAAAAATCCATTAAAAATGAAATTATAGCAATTGTAACTGAATTATTATTTATAAACAAATCTTGATTAAGTTAATAACAGTGATGTAATATATAATAATAAAGGAAACTGTTGTTTTTATTTATCGATTAAAATAAGATATTTGTAAGTATTAACATATTTAATGATTAATAACTCGAAGGAGTCCAGAGTATATATTTATTCGGTTTCGGTTCTAGTGATACGTTTTGTAAATATACAATTAGTTTTTTATAAGTTGGTCTAAACTTTTTGCGATTTAGGTTTTAGTCATAAGATTTATAAAATAAACAATCAATGTATGCATACATTATAAAAATGGGCACCTTTCCCTTTTTAATTAGCTCGCGGCATTGCAGGCCGCGAGCCCTGTGTCTAGATGAAGCTGTAAGAGTCGCATAGACTAACAGCATTAACATCAAGATAATAGAGAGCAAAAAAAAATTAACGCAGGGCAACGATGAAACAAAAACACACGATGGAAGTTGTAAAGTATCTACATTTTTGTGCACACCTTATTTTGGTTATATAAATTATCTATACATGCGTAATTTCAACTAACCCCTCAGTAGCTCGATTGGTCTAGCGGAGCCGTGCGTTGAGTTTGTATCTTGCGTCGATGTGTATTGGTTCTAATCCCGCATACTATTACGGGTCACGTTTTTTGCTGATTGACTTTTTCTCGATTTTCTTGTTTGTATTAATTTTTCACGAATATTTTTTTTATTTTCTTATTTTTAATATAATCATAATCCAAATTTATTGTTTTTTTTTTTCGTAAAAAAGAAACGGTTGGAATGCAATCCATCAGCAGATGAATGATCGGAGAAAGCTTTTCATGAGTAAGCTTTTACATACATAGTGTTACAGAATAATTCTAATTTATCAACTCAGAATTACTTCTCAAAAATGAATAAGTGGGCTTAGGCTCCATAAATTACCAAAATGCCCACAATATAAATTGAATAAATCCGCATACAAAATTTTCTAAATGCCAAATGCAAATTACTCAATTTGCAAATTGTTAGAATTCATTTTCTCAAAAAAAAACACATGATATAAAAATAACTATGTATTTCAATTTAAAAACTTGTTTCAATTTTAGATTACAAAAAGACTCTGAGCACGAAAACCCTGGGACATCACTTTCAATTGCATTAGGGGGCGTCCATAAATTACGTGAGGTGTTTTTTTAAATGTTCTGTCCCATTTCTTACAAATGTCACTCATAGGAGAAAAAAGGATTGGCTGCTAATAAGTTTAAATATTTAATTAATTAAAAAATGTATAAAAAGGGTTATAATATAAATGAATACATGGTTGATAATAAACCCTGGGAATGAGGTGGTCGCTTCAAAGTTGTTTCTAAAACAAATTTTGTAAATAGTTTGAAACCAATCATATTGTAAAATACATGTTTTTAAAGTCCCACTGTGTTTCTTGCTGGTTTTTCCCAGGAGAGAGGTTTTTTTCGAACCAGTGGTAAAGTAAAAATGACTTTCAATAACAATTACATGTGATCAATATTGAATAAAAAAGCATTCCATTCGATTTTAGGGCTGACACCATAATAAAAGTTTTTCATAACGATGTGTACAATGTCTGCCTTTGGTATTACTACACTCTTTTGTAACACACTGTATATATATATTTTTCTCCATAATCAACCATCAAGCTCGGTGGATATTTTTAATTTATTTGTATTATTTTTATCTTGATTCTGAAGAAGTATATTATATCTATAGTAAAAAATTATATGTTTTCATAAATTCAAAATTTTTTGACAATTAGTCGTTTCGAGAATAGACCATTTTTAGAATTGACCATTCTGCACTTGCTATTTTATTTATTATTCGTCTAAAGAATCTGTTACATAATTTCTCGATAATTTTTGTAGAAGATTGAATATTTATTTTTAAATTAAGAAAAAAATGTTTACGTATTTTAAAAATAAAAATACGAAAATATGTTGGTACATAATATTTTCAAAATAAGAAAACAAATATATAGAGATATGTTAATAATAAGAATATTTCAAAAATACGAATACAAAATTAAAAGCGTGCGACGGGATACGAACCGTCAGCCACCGGAGTACCTCGCTACTGTTCAACGGCGCGCTGGGCCAAACGTACATTACACAAAGGTGCGAAATTATGCATTTATGTGTAATGGACGTCGCACATCGGCGAAATTCGTGCGGTATGTACCCCGCAGTGAGCGAGACTACTCGTCCCCCACTCGTCTACTTCACCCCCTCTAGTACATAAGAGTCGTCTATTTACCGCATCTTAAACGAGCAATTCTTGTATATATATATATAATCGGGATCTCGGAAACGGCTCCAACGATTTTCATAAAATTTAGTGTCCAGGGAGTTTCGGGGGCAATAAATCGATCTAGCTAGGATTTATTTTTAGAAAATGTCCTTTTGTCCATGTTTTCAGGCAATAAAAAAAACTGCTACTATATAAGAAGGTAAATTTCGACAGATCACTAACGATAGCTCAGATGGGATGTTGTTCGGGCGTGATATCGGAGTTCCGTGGTTCGCGTCCCGTCTTGGGCCCGACTTTTTTCCTTTTTTTTTTTCAAGTTCCCTTCTTTTGTGAGAAAATCTATTATTTTGAGCCTTTTTTTTTAGTATTTTTTAAAAATACGAAAATTATAATTAAACTAATTGCACTCATGATTTTTTATTCAAATAACCAGTTCAGTTTTTTCTATAATGTCAATAAGATCAAAAACTATTATTCATGTAATTTGTATATAAATGTAACTTAAAAAAACCGAGCAAAGCTCGGTCATTCGGGTACTAATAATATAAAGATATATATTGAGATTATAAGTCATTTTGTATTCTTTGTTCTTGTTTTAAATTTATTGTAAGTCGTTTTGTATTCTTTGTTCTTTTGCAAAAGAGGAAGATGTTATAAGCAGAGATTAGTCAAACAATTATTATATGAGCACAGACTATAAGTCTGTGCTCATATAATAATTGTTTGTGTCACATTTTATATACTCTGGGGTTAATTAATAAAAAATGTCTTCTCGTCTGCTTGTGTCGTGTGGTCTCATTACATATTATAATCCTCTATATCTTTATAATCACTTGTGTAAATAATTTATCATTTTCATACTCAACCGTATAGGTATTTAAAACTACAATCTCCTTGTATATCTATGTATATCTATATATCGATCAGCATAACACTAATGAATGCCACCAAAAAATGCATCCAAATCACCCCCAAAAGTGGCATCACTGAAAAGCGAGAGTGATGATGACAATGATTCTATAATATGGTCCTTTAAAACTTATTTTTATTAATACTTTTGATGAACCAAGGTAACTCAGGAGGATAAGCTCTCGTCTTAAAATTTCAGATTACAGGAGCAATCTTAGTTTAATCGAGACACAATTTTTTTATTGAATTTTTTAGGGATGATTTAAAGATAAGTACAAAATGGTAAGAAAATGTGAAGTTCTTATAAATTGAACATGAGGAGGGATTGAACTCGTCAATACTTATTGGAAATATTGGATTATAAGAGAAAATTTTTATAATTTATACGATCTCATTCAATGCAAAACTCTGTTATTGATTAATAAGATGTAATTTAGATTTCGAACGTTAGACCACATGTTCTCGGAATTTCTGTTAATTCCAATTCCATGCTCAAGTGGGGTTCACATATTAATAAACTAGCGTCGAAATTAACCTGTATGTTCGGAAGGCGACATTATTCGATACGCCTGTTGGCTCGCGACGTAAAATGGCGGGAATTGCAATCTATGCTATTAGATTGCCGTGATAGCTCAGATAGTTAGCGCTCTCTGTAAATTTCAGAGTACGCGAGTAACCCGGGTTCGATCCCCGCCAGCAGAAATTGTAAATTGCAATTTTTAACTGCTGATTTACCACGTACTCGTCGGTGAAGGAAAACATCGTGAGGAAACCTCCATATCTAAGAAATATGAAAAACGGGTTCGATCCCCGCCAGCATCAATGAAATTGTAAATTGCAATTTTTAACTGCTGATTTACCACGTACTCGGCGGTGAAGGAAAACATCGTGAGGAAACCTCCATATCTAAGAAATATGAAAAAAAAAATATTTCGAAGACTGTGGAAATTTCCAACACGCATTGGGGCAGCTAGGCGGACTTTTTCTGGCCCTAAAACCCTCCATAGTGTCATGTCTTACGGTATATTACTGTAAGGATCTGTATCTAGACTGGTTAAAATATTCATTTTGCAAAAGAACGCGGATACGGGCATTCTGTAACTCGGGGCGACAAAGAAACTAATAATTTGACACTTCCGTCGTTGTTTATTTTTGAAGACATCATGTAAATTGATTTATTAAAAAAGGGGTTGCCTCCCGTAAATTGTTATATTTTATTTAAGCCTACGCACTGATACGCTAGATGTATCTAAATGACACAATCATTTTTGGGACCACTAAAAATTTTAGCCACCTGCAATAGTATCACACACAAAAACGATACTAATTTAGCCTAAAGATTTTTTTGAAAACCTAAACGGAATTAAGAAATGTGGAAAAAAATTAGTGGTTTTGATATTCTTGTTCAGGTCATTGATTCTGATTATGTAATATTTTTTAAAAAAGTAATTGTCTTAGAGATGTGCTAACCTGGGAAAAAATCGACTCGAGTTAACTCGAGTTGAAATTTAGTTAACTCGATTTTAAACTCGAGTTACGCAATTCAAATTAGCTGAACGAAGCTGTGTCAATTTGCCACAAACTATTTTATAATTGTTCTTCCGCCAACACAATTATTATTACTAAACTTAATAGGTGACGTATTCTGATTCCTAACAATTTCATAAATGGACATGTTACCCTCAAGTTATTTTGAAAAAATCTTTTGAAATCTATTTACCACAAAAATGTTTCCACCTATGACTTAAACCATCCAACCAATTTTGATGAAAACTTTTGTGTGTATTTGAATGGATCCCTAGATGATTTATATTTACATTTGGACCCGATAGATGACGCTGTTGTCAAGATCTATAAATCACCAATGCAAAGCCGGGGTGAATCGCTATTAATAAATACAATTAAATTATACCTGTGTTTTTGTAATCCTTATACAAACTGTTTAAAACATCTTACTTCCTCCCTATTTATCTGTGTGTAATTACATAGTTAAGCAAGTTATTACGCAGTCAATTTACTATTATTAGAGGTTTTATTTGAGGTTTGATTGGAGGTTTGGAGGTACTAACTAATCAACCAAAACCTAATATAACAATGTCTTGACAACGCTCCTGTCTGTCTATCTCAATCAATAATCAACGTTCAAAAACTTTATTGACTAAGTTTGTATAAAAAGGGTAATTATAGTAATAAGGAATTTACGGATTATAATAACGTAGGTAAGATGATCGCTACCAAGCTATTTCTATTTTGTTTTGTGTTGTTAATTGTAACGTACATGATTATAAGCTAATATTTTAAACAAAGACCCACTGGGTTTCTTGCTGGTTCTCCCCAAGACAAAGGTTTTTTTTCCGGACCAGTGGTAAAATAAATAAAGTGACTTTGAATGAGTGTTATTTATAATCTATATCGAATAAAACGTTTCTGTTTCTGTACTACTATTATCAGAATATTCCAGAATTTATGATTTACAATAATAAATAGAGTTACAATATATTTTATTTTTTGTAATTACATCCAGTTTAAAACGTATTTCTTACCAAGTGTTGGTAATATTATACAACACGTACGAATTAACTTGAGACTCCGCTGGAATGCGACCCCCTTCCCGACTCCCGGCACCGCGTCCCGCGCTGGCCGTGCGCGCTCAGTACCGATAGCATTTTTGTTATGGATACGCGTCTCGACTCTAGTTCAATATTTTTGATAATTGTTTGTTGTTTGGTTTGGACTTTTGTTTGTTTTTGTTATATAAGGTCGCCTATTATGCTTTGCATTTTTATTGTGTACGAATCTGTAACACTTTTTATAGTGCAATAAAGTGTATAATAAATAAATTAATAATATTATAAATGAAAAAGTGTGTATGTTTATTTCTTTGTCCTTCCTTGACGCGTTAACTAAAAATAATATTATATATATTATAAAAAAATAAATATTTAAAATATATAAAAATGGCAACAGTATATCACTTATTACTTCACCCCTTGCCAGAACATTTTATTTTGTTTTTATTAATAATCTCATGCAAATCTCAAAAATTTCAAATAAAAAAATATTACGACGCATTATTTTGCACACCGTACATTGACAACTACGTCATCGGCCCAGGTCTCAAGTTAATTCGTACGAGTTATAAATACAAATGGACATATTACCCTTAGTCATGTTGGCTTTAATCATATTACTTTAATGGTATTTAGAGCGCTGGCTTGATACAGGCATTGGAGTCGCTTTATAGGGACTCTAGTGCTAGTGTTAGGATCAACGGGGTCTACTCGGACTGGTTTGGCATCCATAAAGGTGTCAGACAGGGCTGTGTGGCTTCCCCGTGGCTGTTCAACCTATTTATGGACAGTTGTTTGCCAAAATTTGAAAGTTGAAGAATGCGGACTAAGAATGGGTGAGTTAACCGTCAAATGCCTTTTGTACGCCGATGATCAAGTTATTCTTGCATCGTCGGTGGCCGAGTTGCAAATGATGGTTACATTAATGAACAGATCATTAAAAGAAAGGGGGTATGAAAGTGAACGCAATTAAGACGAAAGTTATGGTTTTTGAAAGAGAAGAAAGTAAGACGATATGTGAAATAAGAATAGAAGGGGAGTTGATCGAGCAAGTAGATGAGTTTGTATATCTGGGTTGCGTATTTAGCAGAGATGGGAGATGTGATAAGGATATAGAATGACGAGTGAATGCAGACAATAGAATAAATGGGGCCCTACACTCTATTGTGAAGAGCCAAAATGTGTCAAAAAAGGCACGTATGGCAATTCACAATACTGTGTTGGTCCCTACTTTAACGTATGGTAGTGAATGTTGGGTGTGACAGAATAAGCACGAAAGTAGAATGAACGCAGTAGAAATGGAAGTTAAGGAGTATGTTAGGGCTGAATCTGAATGACAGGGTAAGAAATTGTGTAATAAGAGAAGAGCGTGGTTTGCAAGATGATGTTGTGACCAGGATTAAGAAAGAAATGCTTCGGTGGTTTGGTCATGTGGAAATAATGAATGAGGACAGCGTGACAAAGAAAATTTATGTTGCAGATTTGAATGGCAAAGTCGGAAAGGGACGTCCTAGGCGAAAATTTATCGACCAAATTGGCGATTTATTGAAAACGGGCCAAATTAGGAGTACCCTTAACCGACGAGCATGTATGCGTAGGTTGTATAGATGTGAAGGAGGCGAGAGAGGTGCGTCAGGATCGTGCCAAATGGAAGTCTGTAGTCTCTGCCTACTCTCTGGGTGAGAGGCGTGAGTATTTATGTATGTATTTATGGTATTTAGAATGTACGAGTACACTCACAATCAATAAATACATGTCAAAAATAGAATCCATACAACATTTATGCACTATATTTTGCCGGAATTAGTGAAAAGATTTTCGATCGATCTTAAAGTACCTATAAATGCTGAATATACCTACCACCTTATTATATGTACTATTATTCAACTGCACTATTTTAACTTATTATACCGGTGAATACTACTAGAAAATCGCTTTCAGTTTGTTTTTAGGTTATTGTTAAATTCATCTTTTTCTTGTTAATTTCTCAGGAATCCGTTTAGATGCAGTAAAACTAATAGTACTATTGTAATCTATAGATTACAAGGAATAAATCGACATAAATTTCATTAAGAACCCTTAAAATTTGTTGTAGGCCCATTCTCCAAACAAAAATAAATTGTCTCCTTTGGACTGTATGATTCTAGGAGGTCTTTTTTGAAGTAAATCCATAAAATTTTACAATAAAGTCCTTAAATATAGAATGCAACCATCGGTTACAAAACTACAAAGTTGTTAAGAAATTAGAATATACATTAATTATTTTACTATATGTACTACACGTCACTCTATATCCCGACGTCGAGGATTCCGATATTGACCGAAGTACCGAAGCGAACGCCCTAAAACTTAAGAGATTCGACAAAGGGGTTCTTTTTAGCGATAAACGCGTAAACTTGTGTCTTCGGGGAACTTTTGAACTGGACTTAATTTAGTGGTCCCTAGTGCGAGACTTTGTTCAACAATGTCTCGAGTTCAGACACAAGTTTGTTCCGGTACTCAGCAATGTTTTCTCGAGAAATATTGGCATGGCCAGTGCATAAGCATCCCCAGTGCTGTCGTCCGCATAGCAATGAATGTTACCGGTTTGCAACATTTTTTTAATGGAGAGGGCGCAAACGAGCATACCGCTCACCTGATGATAAGTGATTAACGCCGCCCATGACCAACTGCAACTCTAGAGAATTTGCAAATGTGTTGCCGGCCTATTAAAAGGAGTAGGCTTTATCTTGAAGGTTTCTAGGTCGTATCGTTCGTTGAGTGGTATTTTCTGTCGTATCGGTCCGAAAAAATATCTGGTGGTAGTTGATTCCACAAGAAAGTTGTGCGAGAAAGAAAAATTCTTTTAAATCGCCCAGTGGTGGACCGCCAGTCACTCAGATGG
>CAJQZP010001377.1:0-50152 GCA_907164705.1 Parnassius apollo
ACCTCTGGCATATGATAGTACAGCAGGCACACGCTCGACTGTGGTCAATTTTACTCGGTCACAGTGACGTAGGTGCGGGAAGCTTGTTGTCGTACAGAACCTGCTTGACGTGCTGAAGCTCGGCTGCCAGGTGTTTGCTGTCACAGATTCCTCGTGCTGTCTGTAAAAAAGATTTGCCAACGGTAGCCAAATGTGAAGGATGATGATGAGTTTCACCGTTTAAATATCGGTTTATATTTTTTCTATACACAGTGTGACCTATGGTGTTGTTAGGATTTCGGATCTAGGAAAGCTAAGGAATTATTTGCCTCTAACTCCATAGTAAGTTGAATTTTAGAGTTTATAGAATTAAGATGTTCTAAAAATTCAGTTACTTTGTCTGATGCTAGATTTTTGTCAAAATATTATTAATGTTAGTTATTATAGTTACGATGTGATCCATTGCAATGTCAATCTTCTTATACCGTACTTTTCGAACTTACATAATAAGGTGTCGTCAAAAACAAATTCAAAAGCTGTTGAGATATCAAAAAATATACTTGTTACATTTTTTTATCTATTGCATCCGTGATTCTCTATAGTATTCTATGCAAGCGTAGTGCTTCCTCGATCAAGCCGACACATTCGTGCTGTTGCTGTAAAGTAACTGCAGCAATGCGCCAACACTTTAAAAAGCAATTTCTGGCAGAGTTCTTTTCAGACGGCTCCGTAGCATAGGCGGGATTATAACTATATCTTTTACGCCAGACGTAAACTGGAACTACCCAGACCGGCGGAGAACGACTGTATCAAGGGTCAATCTGCGATATTCCACCAGAGAAATGTGACGAATAAGACACCGTATACAATAGGAGAGGACCGTAGCACTGAACTTTGATCGCTTTGTCTGCTTGTCTGAAACCCTATAGAATAAAATGAAATAGAAAATGTTTATTCAATATAAATAGATTATAACAAAGTATTAATATCTTTGTTTTATATATAGCGAGCATGAGTCTCACCTGATAGTAAGTGGCTACGACCGCCCATAATAACCGCAACACCAGGGGAACAGTAGGTGCGTTGATGGTCTTTTTGGTGAAGGCTTTTAGCGATTCTATAAGGAATTTGTGCTAGGTAAAAACTTCTGACAAATCGCACTGTGGTGGACAGCTAATCATCAAGATGGTAAGGTATCGCGAGTTTCCTTGCGAAGTGCGATCTTCATAAAATATCTATATATCGTAACTTCTCCAAAAGTGAGCATATTGTATGTAGAAATGTGACTTTACAGGCTCTTAAAGTTCTCACAAAAATCATAAACAAACTCCATTTAGTCTATGAAGAAATTATCCCATTCAACCGTAAGATATATCGCGTTAAGATAGCCAAAGCGGGTCACCGGCAATAACCTTGCAAAATAACGCGTAAGTTCATTGTTTTGGTTCTTAAGTTCACACGAACCAAAGCCAATGGTTACCACATTTTTTATGACTCTAAGACACACCGATTGCACGAAGATGTAAGTTTATGTTTCAAGATATGGTTTAGTATTGTACTTAATCTGGTTTTAAGATAATTAATGCATTATTTTTGTATAAAATATGATACAGTTTTTTGTGCCAAGAGGAGTGGTTTAAAGAAATGTTCGTATTAATATCATCACACATTGCAGCAATGTTTTTGACAAACGAGCACACGGTCCACCTGATTGCAAGTGGATTCTGTGACCCACAGACACATTTTACAAATGTAGATGCATTATCAACCCTGAGAACTAAGAGAGTGTGTTTCGATACTAGTTAAAACATCGATTGGCGATCGAGTCACGAGGGCGAGATAAAAATACACCAGTGTGCGTGTAATGTGCATGTGTGCGTGACAAATAGTGCTGCACCATGCACTGCTTGGCACAACTTATCGATACCGATTGCAGTATATTCGTCTTCTGATTTGACGCAGATGATTAAAATGAATATTTTTACCAAAACTCGGCGAATCTAAAAGGATCTTTACAATTTTAGAGGCCTATGTATGTATGTATATAAGTTCATCTGATCCCTCAGATCTTCTAAACTACTCATCGTATTTAGACAAATTAAAAGCATTGTGCTCTTTCGCGGGTTTTAAGCATCATGAAATGATATAAAAACTATCATGGCGGCTTATTGTGGACATATAATGAAACATTGAAATACATACAATATAAAAAAACGACGCGTTGCACTCCGGGGGTGTCGGCAGAAGTAAAAACTTGAATATTAACGTTGAGCATTTTTGATATTTTGGAATGATTGGGGAATAATTTTGCACGAATTGCTTTAATTATCACACACGAACATTCGCGCAAGCGCCCAGCGCCGCCTAAAGGAAACAGCAGGCGCAGGCATACATTTTCTCAGCGCCGCGCCGTAAAAAGAGAAGGGGATACTTCCTCTCCTACGCCGCGCCGGCTGTTCTCTCTCTCTCTCTCCATCCGTCTAACGAATTTTCGGTCAGGGTCACGAGTCCTGACGCGAGTTTAACATTTTTTACCCATTACAAAAAAGTGTACAACGCCGCTAAAGAAGTTTTTACTTTAAAACTATGATAAAATAAAACTAAAACTCAAAACTTAAAATGTCATTTAGTCCTACTTCCCGTGGTATCGTGCCAAGAACGCTGCTTACGTTTTCTTGCTGAATGTGAAACTAATTAAGTAAATATTGAAATATCGTCTCAAGGTATCTAATAAAAGGGTAATTTTGAATATTCTCGACATTCCGAAAATACTAATAAATAAAATAAATAACTATATTAGTATTTATAAGTTAAAGTTTTTTTTATAAAATTGAGGTGGCATAGAAATTACAGTCCACCTGACGATAGTAAGTGACTACTGCAGCCATTGGAAACATGCAGCTAACTTCAAATAAAGAGGGTCGTTGTCACCTCTACGGACTAAGATGGAATGCCTTACAGCCTGTATTAATATCGGTACTAGGTACTAAATAATGGTAGGTATTTACCCAGACGCCTAGACAGAAATGGGGTCTTACCACATAGTTCTTACGTAAGCTTCAAAAATTGTTAATGTAAAGTCGCTGAAAGAAACGCTGTTCTTAAAAAAATCATATGCGTATGATGTGTATATAAATAAAATATTGGTAACTAAAGCCAAACTGCGATACCAAAAAAGTATTAAACAAGACTACGATGTAAAATTTTTAGAATCTTTCAAAGAGAACTAATTTACTGTAAAAATGTTGACAACTATATTATGGGTGCAGCATGTAGGGGCCGACTCAACCGCGAATCACTATATTACAAAATACCAACGTAAATTAGCAGCTCAATGCAGTTGTATTTCGAATGGTAGTGTAGATGGTGTAGAGAACCGGAGACCCTTTTTTACTATAAACGAGGCTTTTCATCTTAGTCCTCAGGGGCGACAACGCACCTGCATTTTGATTCTTAATAGATAAATTAGAGATTTATGGGTCACAGCATACACTTACCATCAGGTGAACTGTGCTCGTTTTATTTTTTATTTTTATAGTATAGTGTCACCCTATCACACAGTCCATCTGATGGTAAGTGGTTGCTGCGGCCCATAGACATCTTCATCTATCCTTGATTACAAATCAAAATACAGATGCGTTGTCACCTGTGAGGACTAAGATGGAATGCCTCGTTTCCAGTAAAAAGGGTCTGTGGTTCTCTACACTCACCATATGAAACACAGCAGCATTAAGATACTATTTTACGCTGGTGTTCTGTGAGAGCGTAATCCTTCCCCGGTCGAGTCGGCCCATTCGTGCTACAACTATACTACTAATATAACTGCAGCATGGCTCTACCACGTATACGTGGTAAAGCCATGCTGCATACATAGCTTTGATGAAAAATTTTTGTGAGTTTCAGTTCTAACTATGGGGAACCCCCAAAATTTATTGTTTTTTCTTTCTATTTTTGTGTGAAAATCTTAATGCGGTTCACAGAATACATCTACTTACCAAGTTTCAACAGCATAGTTGTTATGGTTTCGGAAAAAAGTGGCTGTGATATACGGACAGACAGTCAGACAGACAGACATGACGAATCCATAAGGGTTCAGTTTTTTTACCATTTAGCTACGGAACCCTAAAAAGGGTTATTCCGTGTATCCACTATTAGAAATCCACCCTCGGTACTCGGAATCGTATATTCGTTTATCCACCCCAGACGAGGTGGATAATCGGAATTCATATATTTTTCTTTCGATTTTTATCCTCGGCTTTGTACAATCGTTTATAAAAACATGATAGAAACTGGCCCAAGATTACTTAGTAGATATTAGCATACCTATAAAAATACATACATTCTTCTTGTTTAAAGGTCAAAGCTGAAATATAATTTTAATTGATCATTGTCGACGTGACATAGTTTACGTCATTGTGGAGATATCTTATGATAAAAGAAATGTTTACCGTAATTATCTTCAATTATATTATATTGATGTAGGTATTTAAATTAAACAAATATGTTCTTAATTATATAAACACAGTTGGAAATAGTACGGTACTTTACAAATTTTAAAAATGTCTTTTATATCGAGACAAATTTATATAGGATATACAATTACGTCAACTCATACTATATTCAACAATGAAATTAGTGTTGGTCATTACCTGGACGTATTGCAGAATTTATAAATTACTTATTATTATATAAAATAGAAACAAAAACAGAGCTTTTGAAAGCGGGGCGACAACCGTTGCTTAAAGAGCTCTGTCGAATTTTTAACTGAGTTTTACGAGATGGGAGAACTCCAATGGCGTGGAGCAGAAGCACCACAGTCTTGTTTTACAAGAAAGGTGACAAGACAATGTTAAATAATTATCAGCCCATCTCGTTTCTGAGCCACGTCTATAAGTTGTTTGCGGGTATTATCATGAATCGACTCGCGCGGAGATTTGACGAATTTGGACCACCCGAGTAGGCTAGGTTTCGAGGAGGCTACGGCACCATAGACCACATTCACACAGTAAGGCAAATTATACAGAAGACGAATGAGTATAATAAGCCTCTGTGTCTGGCTTTTGTGGACTACAAGAAAGCCTTTGACTCCATCGAAACTTGGGCTGTTATAAATTCCTTGCAGCGTTGTCGGATTAACTGGCGATATATAGATGTCTTGAGACATTTAAACACTACAAGCCCGATGTCCGTCCAAGTACAGGGTGGTCTTACAAAACCTATCCAGTTGCATCGTCGAGTGAGACAAGGGGCTACAATATCCCCGAAACTGTTCACAAATGCACTGGAAGGTGTTTTTAAGATGCTAAACTGGAATGGTGCGGCATCAATATAAACGGCGAACACATCTTATACCTACGCTTTGCTGATGATATCGTCGTCATGGCAGAATCGCTGCAAGAACTACATAACATGCTGAGCAGCCTAAATGAATCCTCCCAACGTGATGGTCTGCGTATAAATTTAAATAGGACGAAAGTCATGTTTAACAGTCACGTCATGCCAGATCCGATTATCGTTGATGGTGAAATTCTTGAAGATGTTCAAGAGTAACCCAACCTCGGCCAGATAATGCGGATAGACAAAAACAGCTCCGAGAAAGAAGTCGACGGTTAAACTAGTCAACATTCGGGAAGCTTCGTCAGGTCTTCTCGTCACCCAAACCGCAAAGCTTGAAGACGAAAGTCTTCGACCAGGGCGTCCTGTCCGTACTCACATATGGTGCCGAAACTTAGACACTAACGGTACGACTACTCCACAAACTCAAAGTCACCTAGCGGGCGATGGAAAGAGCTATGCTCGGAGTTTCTCTGGTGGATAATATTCGTAACGAAGAAATCCGCCGGAGAACCGAGGTCATCGACGTAGCCTTCCGTATTTGCAGGCTGAAGTGGCAATGGGCTGGTCACATTTGTGCCAGAAGCGATAATCGTTGGAGTAGGCGTGTCATAGAGTGGAGACCGCGTTTAGGTAAACGTAATGTAAGACGCCCCCTGGCTAGATGGAGCGATGATCTACCCAAGGTGTCTGGCAGCAGCTGGATACGTGAAGCCGAAGACCGGCTGAGTGGTGCACCTTGGGAGAGGCCTATGTCCAGCAGTGGACTGCTGTAGGCTGATGATGATGATGATGATTTGAAATAAGAGAGTTTAATTTAGTTAAAAACTAAAACGTAATATAATTTTTGTTCAAGTTTGTGGTTATTAAAAATTTATGAATAATATCTTAAAGTATGAATATATTTTGTAATATAAATAAAGTATGAATATACTTTAACGGTTTAACGATTGTTATTGGGGATTTTCTGAAGTTTTATCCACTGCTTTGTTCTATTCAATATTTCATTGCTTAATTAATTCGACATAATAACATACGTTTTTTGAGAATCTTCTATGGCTTGTTGGAATTAACTATTGTAAGGCTTCTATAATTGAGACAGAGAAACGAGCACGCGGTCCACTTGATGGTAAGAGATTGCTGTGGCGCTTAGACATCAACATTTTTCCTCGATTAAGAATCAAAATGCAGATGCGTTGTCACTCCTGAGAACAAATAATGTTTTGTTACCATCAAAAAGATCTTCGGTTCTTTTCACTTACGGTGAAACACAACAGCATTCAGCTGCTATTTTACACTGGTATTCTGTGATAGCAAGGTCCTTCCCCAGTTGACCCATTCCTGCTCTATCATGCACATTCTAAATTAAAAATTAAGAATTATACGTTTACGTATTCCAATGCATGAAGAGCCACACTGCAGCTATATAATGGTCGTTTCACCACTACGTATAATTAAATATTATAAGTGGTGATGCGTTATTATAATTTATAATTATACGTGGCAGAGCCGAGTGTTACGTGGAATTGCAGAATCGGAATTGCTTTTTAAGGTAAACAATAATAATAATAATTTTTATTTTATTAAACTGTACAATTAATTCAAATAATGACACACGAAGTAACTGAAAGGTGTATGTGCTAAAAGAAACATTAACAAATATTTTCTGTTACTTATATAAAATGAATAACATAGTAACTAATTAGAGTTACTTCGGTAAAATATATTATCATTGATTTACTTATGATATTAATTAACTTAAAACAACCAGTAACTTCTCCGTATCATCGTGTGACAAATTTTGTAACCATGTTCGAATAACATTTTTACAATCTACCGTTTTTAATGGGTATATGTACAAAATTGCATTGACTTGATTATACAGAAAAGGGCAAGGGAATGTAAAAAATCTATGCACGAAAGAATGCCTTATTCTAATTTTAGTTTCAATTACTTTATTTTGCGTCATTTATCAGTGATCTCTCTTCTGTAGGGCAATTTTAAGTGCTATTTTAGTAACGTTAACAGTGGTAGAGCCACGCGGCAGCTTTGCTGTTGCACGTATGGGCCGGCTCAAACCGGGGTGGTACCACGACCTCACAGAATACCGGCGTGAAGTTGAAGCTCTGCTTTCGCGTTTCGTCTGGTGAGTGCAGGTGGCCGGAGGCCCAAATCCCCCCCCTCCCCCCATCAACATGGTAGCGGAATTAAATGATAGACTACCCCAGGAGGGTACCAGCACCCCTGGAGAATCCCTCGCTGAGCATCCACGACCATATTTCTCCACTTCTGAGCGTGGGTGCTCAGGCTGCCCCGCGTATTCTGGGGGGGGGGCAAAATTCCGCTCAAGACTACAACTTCCCCGGGCAAATGGAGCAACAAGACCAAGGCAACCCCTGCCACGCTGTCCGTGAATTTCTGCAATATCAGGGGACTTCACTCTAACCTAAACGCCGTCCACTACCATCTCGAGACGGCGAGGCCGGCTCTGCTCTTTCTGACCGAGACGCAGGTGTCCTCTCCGGCTGATGTTTCGTATCTATCCTACCCGGGGTACAAACTGGAACACTCCTTTGTGCTTCGGGCTGGAGTTTGCGTTTACGTCAGAGAGGACATCTGTTCTCGACGCCTCGGCAGACTTGAAGGTTCGGACCTGTCCATCCTTTGGCTACGCGTAGACATCGACGACCATCCGCGCGTCTACGGGTGTCTTTATAGGTCCCATAGCGGTAATGCCGAAACAGACCGACTCTTCGACCACGTCCAAATGGCTGCAGATTCGTTGCTACAACGGATCCCCCCCGCAGAGATCGTGATCCTCGGCGACTTTAACGCCCATCACGCCGAATGGCTTGGTTCACGTTTAACCGATCATGCGGGGAGATCTGTTCACGATTTTGCCTTGGCATATGGTCTGACACAACTGGTTACTTCGCCTACGCGGATTCCAGATGTGGAGGATCATGCACCTTCCCTGTTGGACCTTCTGCTGACCTCTCACCCGGACGGATATCAGATTTCCGTCGACGCCCCTTTTAGGCTCCTCGGACCATTGTCTTGTCCGGAGTGTGGTGCCACTCACGCTGAAATCGCGGTTGCATTATGCAGGCTGCCGCCGTGTTTGGCACTATAGGTCAGCCGATTGGGATAGGATGCGGTCTTTCTTTGCATCCTACCCTTGAGGACGGGTTTGCTTCTCGCCGGACGATCCCAACGTTGTTGCAGATTCTGTCGCTGATGTGGTACTTCAGGGTATGAAACTTTTTATTCCTTCCTCTGTGGTGCCCATTGGAGGCAAATCTCAGCCATGGTTTGGTCGCTCCTGTAAAATAGCATCATGCTATAATCAGGAGTGCTACCAGGCCTGGGCTGACGCATCAGCGTCCCGGGATGTAAATACCAGCGCTCTAAAAAAGAAGTATAATACCGCCTCTAGGTCCTTCAAAAGAGTCATTGCCAAGGCAAAGTCAGAGCACATAGGCAGAATTGGCAAGAAACTAGTTCGCCTTCCTTCTGGAACCCGTGCATTCTGGTCTCTCGCCAAGGCTATCCAGGGGAATTTCTGTCAGCCATCTCTTCCATATCTGCACAGGGAGGACGACTCACTGGCCCATACCGCAAAGGAGAAAGCCGATCTTCTAGGCTCTTTCTTTGCGTCTAACTCGACTCTCGATGACGGGGGGAGTACGCCGCCGACCATCCCGTGGTGTGAGTGCTCCATGCCGGAAGTGCAGTTCACACAGCGCTCGGTTCGCAAAGCACTCCTCTCCCTGGACATCCACAAGTCGAGTGGGCCTGACGGAATCCCCCCTATTGTGCTGAGGACGTGTGCTCCAGAGTTGGCACCGGTTTTAACGCGTCTTTTCCGGTACTCCTACTCCCTAGGCGTAGTACCAAAATCATGGAAGACGGCTTTCGTTCACCCGATCCCTAAAAAAAGGCGACCGTTCAGACCCGTCCAACTACCGGCCTATCGCCATCACCTCCTTGTTCTCCAAAACAATGGAGTCCATTGTAAACTGCCAGCTCATGAGGTACCTTGAGGATCACCAGCTGATTAGTGACCGCCAATACGGTTTTCGCCGTGGTCGGTCAGCTGGTAATCTTCTGGTCTACCTAACTCACAGATGGGCGGAGGCAGTAGAGTCCAAGGGGGAGGCATTGGCCGTTAGTTTGGACATTGCGAAGGCCTTCGATCGGGTTTGGCACAAAGCACTTCTTTCGAAGCTCCCTTCCTATGGGCTTCCCGAGAAATTGTGCGATTGGATCACCAGCTTTCTTGCAGATCGGAGCATCAAGGTCGTTGTTGACGGTGCAAGCTCCGATTGCAAGCCTATTAATGCTGGTGTTCCACAGGGCTGCGTGCTATCGCCAACGCTGTTTCTTCTGCATATCAATGATATGTTGCAAACCCGTAACATTCATTGCTATGCAGATGACAGCACTGGTGATGCTCTTTACACCGGTCGAGCCAATATTTCTCGGGAAAACGTCTCCGAGTGCCGGAATAAACTTGTGTCTGAAGTCGAGTCTTTGCTGAACATAGTCTCGGATTGGGGGCGACTAAATCTAGTCCAGTTTAACCCCCAGAAGACACAAGTTTGCGCGTTAACCGCTAAAAAGAACCCCTTTGTCGTATCCCCTCAGTTTCAAGGCACTCCCCCTTGTTGCCTCAGCCAGTATTGGAATCCTCGGCGTCGACATATCGAGTGACGTGCAGTTTCGTGGTCACTTGGAAGGGAAGGCCAAATTGGCCTCTAAAAAGCTTGGCGTGCTCAGCAGAGCGGGACAGTATTTCATGCCGGCACACCGCCTGCAACTTTACAAGGCGCAGGTTCGGCCGCACATGGAATACTGTTCCCATCTCTGGGCTGGGGCTCCCCAGTACCAGCTCCTTCCACTTGACCGCATCCAGCGCAGAGCGGCTCGAATCGTCGACGACCGAGTGCTTTCCGATCGGCTCGATTCACTGGCACTGCAAAGAGATGTTGCATCTCTTTGCATTTTCTTTCGCATATACCATGGAGAGTGCTCTGAGGAATTGTTCGGATTAATCCCAGCCGCCAAATTTCGTGAACGCACTACGCGGCAAACGTCCCGATACCATCCACACCATCTGGATGCTTGGCGGTCCACCACTGTACGTTTCAAAAGGAGTTTTCTTCCGCGTACAACCTTTCTGTGGAATAGTTTACCACCGGCGATTTTTCCGGACCGATACGACCTGGGGACCTTCAAGAAAAGAGCTTACTCCTTCTAAAGGGCCGGCAACGCACCTGCAATTCCCCTGGTGTTGCGGTTGATCATGGGCGGCGGTAATCACTTAACATCAGGTGAGCCGCATGCTCGTTTGCCCCCTCTTCTATATAAAAAAACGTACTCATAATGAATAACTGGCGCACTGAGAGGACATTATAGGATATGTATAACAGATCGGAGGGAATAGGATTGGGCGGAATATTGTGACTTTTAATACAGCTCTTTGAGCGCATTGCAGTGATAGCAGTGTAGTTTTAGTTTTAGCTGCTCATCCACATGAGGCTGTACAATAAGTGAGAATTGACTGACAATGCGAAATATTCTTGCTTTACTACCTTAATATCAGCAAAAGAACGAATCATTAAAAAAAACATTAGTTTGCAGACTCTTTTGCATAGGTGGTTTATGTGGTTTTTAAATGTAAACGTAGAATCTATATATATATATATATATATATATATATATATATATATATAAAAATAACTATATATATATAGAATAGCATTAAAAATAACTTGGCAGTTACATTTAGACCCGGCGACTGAGCAAAATTGATATGCATAAATATCTGGAATGGTTATATGCTATGCTAAATGTAATGTAATGTAATGTATATTACATGAAATTTTCATTTCTTCAACGTAAATAGTGAAAATTTTGATTTTCGATTTTTTTACTTTAGAAATAGTGGACCCTTAGTAAGATGGAGTAGTTCGTTACTAAAAAAAGGTTCTCCGGTTGTGATCACCTACTATACGTAACACTATTCATTCAGTGTGAGAGTGATTGGTCATTTCTTGGGCAAGGCGATACATTGATGTATTATATATTTGCGTAAATAGAAGAAATCGTTATTAGTGTTTGAGAATTACGTAGTCAAGACCGCTTAGGATTCATCTATAAAGATTTTTCATTCGTTTTATCACTCAGTTACAGTCTACTGCTGGAAATAGGCCTGAAAGCAGGATCAGCTTCAATCGCCACTCTTGGCAAGCAAACTGCCAATCCCAGCACCTTTTTAGCTGCTCTCCGTCGCCGGATTTGGTATGAAACATACCTTCATCTATCAGTAACCATAAGTGATATTGTATTTCTAGAATTTCCCACAGTTTTATGTGACACAGCCACGCTAGAGCTATATATAGTTATAGCACAACTCGCCCGGGGTAAAACTACGATCTCACAAAATACCAGCGTTAAATATCAGCTTAATTCGGCTGTGTTTCGATGGTAAGTGTAGAGAACCGTAGGCCCTTTTTACTAAAAATGGGGCATTCCATCTTAATCCTCAGGGGAGGCAAAGCATCTGTATTTAAATTCTTAATAGAGGATATATCGATTCCCCGGAACAAAAAGTCGGTAATCGCAATACTTAAATTTTACAGGAAAAATTATTTAGAGTTTTTGTGGTATAACTTAGTAACGCGTTGGAAAGTTAAAGTGATTGATATATCAAATCAAAATTGTTTTTTATAGAATCTGATCTGGTAGATTTTGGCGTTCAGTTAAATAATTTTGAATGCAGGCAATATGGGAAAATGAAAATTACTGAAAATCCGCTAACAATATTTTTCAGTACGGGATTAATATGTAAATTTTCTGAAAAGTTATGTTATAGTATAATTACACTACTGATTTATTGGATCAGTTTTATTAAAGGGGCTAACTTTAATTAATTGTACTATAACAAAGTTATTGCTATACTTTTAAATAGAATAGACAAGGGAAAAGACATAAAACCTTGTTCTTGTTGTTAAAATCAAAATTATATTTTCTACGTAATCGCCTCTTACTCGCAAATATTTTGCGTGATATTAATGTAAGTCAAGGTTTATGAAAAAAAAACTGAATATAAAATAAAAATAATAACAATATTACTTAGTTAATCAAAATTAATCAGGCGCAAAATATTTTAAGTTTAATAAATATTATAAACTGTTATGAGATCAAAAAAGTAAGTATTAAAACTAGTTTAAAAGTTCAGTTAATAATAATTTAGTTTTTTAATTGATTTGAACCATTGTTAAATAAGTTAAATTGAAAGTTTAAAAAAAAACCAAACAAAAAGAGCTGAAAAGATTTTCTTTTATCGTAGCTTTCAAACAGTGAAAGAGTTTCAACTGTTTGAAAGCTACGATGCTACAGACAGACACATATACATAGATACACATAATAAAATGGTAAAGTATTTTCAACCGCATTATTATTACTTGTTTTGAATCTTTTCACTATCACAAAAACAGCGATTTAAAAGGATATCAACAGCGTAGGCTTGCTTCACATTTACAATACCTCGCAAGATCTGTATGCAAAGCTTCACTTATTCGAATGGACTGGTGGTAACCATTCGAATAAGTGAAGTGCTAGTGACTATTCAACGTTCTCCAAATGTATCTGTCCTTATTTAGTCTTATTAGTCTTATATTTATCGACAGTGGAACTTTTTATTTTGATCTTGAAAATTCAAAATTATACCTCAAAAGAGGGTATTTTCTTGTAAACGTGAAACTTTGAACTCCACAAGATCAGCCGACAACCCATCGAATTATCTTAATATCGGTTATAAGGATTCACTAATATTTTTGTGTCATAATTCACTATTTTATTACGAGTACTAACACTTAGCCGTGGTAACTCAGATGGTTAACGCTCGCTGTAAATATCACAGTACACGAGCAACCCGGATTCGATCCCCGCCGGTACCAGTGAAATCGTTTATTGCAATTTTAAGTACTGATTTACCACGTACTCGGCGGTGAAGGAAAATATCGTGGGGAAACCTGCATGTCTGAGGAATAAGAAAAATAATATTTCGAAGACATGTGAAGTTCGCCAACACGCAATGGGGCAGCGCGGCGGACACTTCCTTGCCCTAAAACTTTCTAAGCATTGAGAGGAAGCCTGTGCCCAGCAATGAGACGTATATAGGCTGTAACTTTACATCTCTTACATCATTTATCATTCATCACAGCCTATCAAAAGCGTGAGCATAGGGATATTTGCCATAGTTGCAGCGCATGGCAGCCGCAGTTTTTTTAATTATTTTGAATTGTTATGAGGAAGATGCTGCTGCTTCTCTCTTGTTTCATTTCTCTCTATCGCCTCCTGCGGCACCCACGACATGAGAACATCAGATTCATTGGGAGTACTAACAATTTTCTTATTCATATTTCTTGAAATCGCCTTCAGTTTGGTTGTACTAAAAACCTGTGCGTAACAGAAATCGCAAATAAATGTCTATTCAAGGATAATTTATACATATTTTATCTAGATGTAGCAGCTATCAGTAGAAAATGAAAATGTGTTCCATCGGAAAATCATCACACTCTAGTTGTATCAAATAATATACTTACAATTTTTAAACGATACACTATTGAGTCATTAAAATATTAAAACCTTTTAAACAATATCTTTGGTTGTTATTGTCTTTCTTTATATTCTTTTTCTATCTATGAATTATTGAACAACAAAATATAACTCGAATACATAGTAGAGGCTTATACTATATTGATTGAGTGATTGAATCACGTTTACTAAAGCATTTTATTATTATGCGTTGACGACAATACTGGCCTAATACTATTTTACCAAATCAAACACAAACAAATGTTTTTGTTTGATTTGGTACTTCTGTTGTCATTAACAAGATTGTAAATTGCCGTACAGTAAAAGTGTTATTTATTATATCTCCTTATATAAAGCTAGACAAAAATCTGAAAAAAATTACCAATGTGTATTCCAACCTATAGACTACAAATCTGATATAACACTATAAACTCTATAATAGCACGTTACCAGTTTTTTTGCTTGGGGCTATCGATATATAGATGTTTATGGGCCTCAGTATCCACTTAACATCAGGTGGACTATGTGCTCGTGTGTCAATTATATTCTATAAGCAAATACTTTTGCTCATAATAACAGGCTATGAGGCATTCTATCTTAGTTCTAACGGATGACAATACATCTAATGCTAACTTCGTATGGATTTTGCTGCAGGTCTCTGGATTGTAGAAGTACCATCATTCGTGCTGTAATTTTGTCTGACACATCAGTTTTATAAAAACAATATGTTTTATTGTTACAGTCTCCCTTCAAAGCAGCCATCTAGAAATACCACAGTTCTAACCATGACACAGAGAAGACTATGCGGGATGCGGCTAAATTATATAGGGTTAATAGCTGTCATTCTCAACCTGATTGATTTATCGCTAGCTGTAAGTATATATTAAGATATTTAAGATACATATTTGACGAGAAACGTCTTTAAATTCACAGCGAAACATGAAAGGTCTGAAAAATAAACCGTAAAGGAAAGGTCTATATCGGTTTGCTTTAATAATTACAAAACTGTTAGTCTTAGAGACCTAAGTGAAGTGTCATTATTTAACTTATATAGTCAACTCGCTTCTACGATCTTGTGTCGCTGAATGCTGGTACGTGGCAGCGTGGTCTTCCCCAGTCAAGCTGACCCTTTCGAGCTGCAATCATAACACAGCGTAACTCTACCACGATTAAACAGAACGGTATTTTGCGTGTAACGATGTAATTTCGAGGACGGTCCTGAAAATGTTCGCCAACTACAGATTTCTTGATTCTCGGGAATTAAAAATAAATTAATGTTAAGCGCGAAAAAAATCCGTTCGATTTTATATTTATTGATTATTCCTATATATCTGTAACATTATTTATTTACGTCCTATTCATAATGATCAAAGAAGCGAGACACGTAACTTTTTTGTACGTGGGGAAATTCTCATGAATACTAAAACCCCACGATGTTCATCGCTTTTCTACGGAAACACTTTCGCACACTACTGCAACCCCGAAAGCGGTAGCATTTGCAGGTTTCTTCTCGATGCAGGAGTGGTACAAGAGCTCTTTACCCACCCTCCATATGACAGCGCAAGGGAAACACCCCGTACGCACCACCTCGAGGCCTTGCAATGAGACGACGGACAAGTTCCCTGTCCGCCACCTAGGCCTTAATTGCGGGGGGTGAAGTAGGGCAAGATATGCTCAGTTTGTGGGTATTTGTCGTTCTTTCAATCTCACTCTCCGCAGCCTCCTTCAGCAATATCACCTGCTTGCCATTTTGACATTGCTTGACACTCACCATACGAAACACAGCAGCATTAAGATATTATTTTAGGCTGGTATTCAGTGAGAGACATTGGTGGTCCTTGCCCGGTGGAACCGACCCATTCGTGCTACAACTATACTACTAATATAACTACAGCATGTATTTATCCTTATGTATTTTGATTAATTGAGGTAAATGTAGATGTCTATAGGTCACAGTATCCACTTACCATCAGATAAACTGTATGCACGTTCATCACGCTTATTCTTTAAAAAAACCTAAATAATTTCTTTTATCATTTTTTTTTAAATAATGTTAAGAAATTAAAATTACAGCCTATGTGCATCCCGCTGCTGGACGCAGGCTTATCCTATTTTATATATTATACGAGTATATATTTCTAAGAGGGTTATGAAGCAAGCTACAAGTCCGTCGGATCTACATATATTCGAAATGGTTTATTCCTCAGACATGCAAGTTTCCTCCCAATGTTTGTTGTTCATAAAAAAACAATATTAATAGAAAATGTTGATTCCAGTCACTAGAAGGTTACATACCAGGAGAAGATTACCCAGATTTACAAGAAGTACCGAAGGGGTTATCATTCAGATGCGATGATAAAATACCCGGATACTACGCCGATCCCGAAACTAATTGCCAGGTAAGATTTTGAAGTTTTAAATAGTTTAATGCCCACACTGGCGGTACGAAGAAGCGTTCAAGGTACAAGGCGCCTAGGACAGTTAAAATCAATCCGCAAAAAAATTAAGTTAAGTAAGTTACTAGTAGTTAGTCGTAAGTTATATTACTTTTTATATATCTTTTTTTTTGACTTAACAGGCTAGCAAGTTCAAAGAGTTTGTGTTGTTTTCTTTTTTCTTTTCTTTAAAGAAACTTTACCCCAACACTAGGATTTTCTCTTGTATCATGGAAGCAGTTTACACACATAAATTGCACAAAGGGAAACATTTAGACTCAGAATAACTATTTCTGGACCATACAAATACTTGTTCCGTGCAGGTTTTGAACCCGCTGCCCTTACCACTACAATTCAATTCTAAGCCACTACGTCAGCTGGAGCTGTCTTTATGGAGAAATTTATGTAATACATACAATATGTTTTACACGCGTGGTATATCTTTTATTCGTCCCGTTTGGGACGCACATAGTGGAGTAGATATCAATCCATCATTATTTTCATCCCATGGATGTCCTAAGAGGTGACGGTAAGAAATGCTATAAAAATCCTATTGCTTGTGATAGATGGTAAAGGATGTTTTATCGATCAATGCGGTCCCATCGGACAATGAAAGTGAGGGAATAAAAAGTGCAGCTGTGCTTGCTCACACTCAGGCACTATACTCATGTCATGCGCAGATGACTAATCTGAAACTGAACTGAAACTGGTCGCCGTGATCAAAATTCGGTCTGGAGAACGTTAATCTTACCATTTTGTTTACTGCAGACGTAAAATACCCACGGAAAGCGACAGTTAAGGCAAACCCTACCTCGGGAGAGGCTCACGTTAAATTAACTATTATGAGCTCCGAGGAAGAAGAAAACTTGATAAGGAATCTGTAGACATTTTAAACGTGGTAGAGCCATGCTACAGTCATATTAGTAGTATAGTTGTAGCACGAATGGATCGGCTCGACCAGGGATGGACCACGCTCTTAGAGTTCAGAATACCAGCATAAAATAGTAGCTTACGAGTAATGC
The DNA here is from genome assembly GCA_907164705.1 of Parnassius apollo. Taxonomy (NCBI): domain Eukaryota; kingdom Metazoa; phylum Arthropoda; class Insecta; order Lepidoptera; family Papilionidae; genus Parnassius; species Parnassius apollo. The sequence goes on from CAJQZP010001377.1 coordinate 17,375, forward strand.
TGCTGTGTGTCGTAAGGCGAGTGTAGAGAACTGGAGATCCTTTTTACTGGAAACGAGGCATTCCATCTTTGTCTTCACGGGTGACAACGCATCTGCAGTTTAATTTCTAATAGAGAATAAATGTAGCGCATCCATATCGGGTGGACTGTGTGCTCGTTTGTCACCCTATCCTATAAAAAAGAAGACATTTAGAACATTATTTTCTCACCCTTACAGTATTTGAAGTCCCCTGCTGAACATAAGCCTCCCCTATAGAATGCCTCTTAGGTGGGATATTTGCCATAGTTGACAAGCTGGGCCAGCGAGTGACAACCGCAGTTTTTTTTTTGTTACTAGCGATACGCCCCGGATGTTCAGGGGTGATTACTGGATCTCGACAACAGCGCCACCTACCATCTCCAATTGAGGTTTTAAACCAACTAGGGATAGACCCACTGAAATATACAAAAAATGTTCATCAAAATCAGTCGAGCTATTTCTGAGTTTTTGCAAAACTAACTGACAGCAATTGATTTTTGTATATAAGAAGATTATAAAGACGCTGCTTCCCCCTCTCCTGATTTTTCTTCCTATGTCGCCTCTTACGACACCCACGGGATGATATGGGGCAGTAGATATTTACACACCGCCACTTCACGGTTCTTAATATTCATTCCCATTAACGATATTTTACAGGTATGGCACTGGTGTGTCCCAAGCAACGGACGCAACTTGATGTATTCGTTCTTGTGCACTGCTGGTACCGTCTTCAACCAGAAGACTAGGGTCTGTGATTGGTTCTATAATGTAAGTGGATAAAATCTACGGAATTCCCGCTTGCAAAAATATTTAAAAAAATGTATCAGAAATACACACTATGAAATATGATAAAGGTTAACATTTTATATTATTTTTTTGGAGATTTTCTCTCGCTTGTTACGCAAGTTTTTTTTTTCAATTTGAATCTCATACTTAACTAAATCTATAATATTATAAAACTGTGATTAGTTACTAATATACAGTTCCATGACTAAACATGCCCAAAAACATTAAAATCTTTGTTTCTTGTTAAAATAATTAGGTATATAAAATATTATCAATTTCTTTAAAATAACTTCATTCCAGTTGGTATTTTTTTTCAGGTGGATTGTCCGACTTCACAATCGTACTATGGAATTAATGAAGATCTATATAAAGACGAGGCAGGCAATTACATTGCGGGGAAAAAGTAGATTTAAAATTATCGCATAGATTACACAACAGTTCGTGCATGCATATACAGCATCCACTTCCAGTGCTCACATATCGTACTTAGATTATGTAGATACGTATGTAGTGGAGGATATAGTACAATGACAATTTTGTAGATTTTCTATAGCTGTTGCTTAGATTTTAATATAAACAAGTTAGGATTATTAGTAAGAGCAAAATTTACTTCTAGATTATTATTGCTCATTAAAATCCTACAGGCGTTGTACATATATTTGCTATAAATTTCATTTCGAATGAAAGTAACCTCGTTTTAAAAGATTAGCGACATTTTATATTATATTTTCATAAATGCTAGATAGATTTACAATAAATGCATGTTTCATATTCTTCGATATACGTATTTGTCTTCGTTGTTCGAAAAATATTTTAACCTTTTATTAGGTACTTACATAATAAACAACAGACAACCTCTTAGAAGGAAAAATTAGATTTCAACTCTAAATAATTATGAAAAAGGAGAATGAGCTTACACCACAATTGTTGTCATCTGTCTTAAGCATCAAAATCTGATATTATCTATGTTTTAAGAAAAACGTTATCCTCAAGTGAGTGAGCTTACGATTTGGACGGTTAAATTATTTTTAAATAAACGAAGATGCTGATGAAATAATATACCCAAGCAATTCGTATATACATGATCAGTAATAATTAATTTAAGGAAATAATAAAAAATACTAGAAGAGACTTCCTCCAATAGATTTTTCAAATTAATCTTTCCCTATTAAAATATATATAACAAAATAATTAGTACAATCAGGCATTACTTTGCAGAAATACATTAACAATTAAATATCTTTTTTAACATCTTTTCATTTTTAATAAATTTAAGAAAAACAGTTATAGAACACGTCCAAATATACTCCGTCGATCACAAATCCTAAAAAGTAATTTTGATTTTACGTATACAATATAGTAATAATATCGAAGGTTTTGAAGTATGTGAACTTAAGTTACCAATATATTAGTCAGTATATTTACTTATGCATATAAGTTACTCTAATAATAGATTAGAAGATGTTTTTGTAAGAGTACAAACTTCATTATACTCATGGACTCTTCTTTCTTATTTAGTGAATATGCCACATTTTCGTTTTCTTTCTTCCAGTCAGTATTTTGCTGCCGATGACCTCCTTTGTGATATAATCTTTGTGAATTTCCATTTCTCCGAAGAAATTCTCATGAACTCTATTACTGAAACTAGTATCTTATAATCAGTGTATGCTGGACGTTGCTTCTTTGGTATCACCATTTCGATTATTTAATTTGAAATATAAATATCGATTCATCGTCATAATCATTTTTTTTGCCTATCAAAACTTATTGCTGAACATGAGCCATCCCCATAAATTACCTCATTGGGGGGGGGGAATATCCACAGTTGATTTTTTTATTATTTTAACTTGTTATCGGGAAGACGCTGCTTCCCACCTCTTGCTTCAGTTGAACTCTGTCGTATCTAACACATCCATGGCATGAAGTAATAGGAATAGAAACTCCATCAAATTTTATAACCATTGCTTTTCTTGGGAAGAACCAGCGAGAAACCCAGCAGGACATTTTTTGATAAAGAACACTTTAAGAGTACAATCATATACTATATTGCACAATGTAATTACACGTCTTAGTCCTCACTGGTGATAACGCATCTACATTTTGATTCGTAATCGAGGATAGATGTAGATGTCTATGGGCCACAGCAACCACTCACCATCAGGTGGACTGTGTGCTCGTTAGTCACCCTTATTCTACAGAATTATTATAATATGTTCTTCTAAACATTCTTATTCTAAGCAAATCATTCATCATCATTACAGCCCTTCATAAAGACACTGCTGAACTTAGGCCACCCCGAAGGAATGCCACAAAGCACGGTCCTGAGCCATCTGCATCCATCGACTTCCTGTATATCTTAACAGGTCGTCTCCCCATCTAGGGGGGGTTCGCCCTACACTACGCCTACCGGTACGAGTCCCACTCGAGAACCTTTTTTCCCTATCGGTTGTCGGTTCTTCACCACCACTACGCAGATGTCGATTCTTTTTGTTTTATTGTAAACTATATAATGCTTCATTCCTGAAATGAAATTGTAAATAATATAAGTATCAAATTTTCAAATGTTCAATAAAATGCATATATTGTTGCATGTCAAAATGAACGTATAATATTAGATTACTTTGTACCTAATTATATTTCATACGTCATATAATGTTGTTACGCTAATAACGATCTGTTTTCTAAATGAAATGAAATGAAATGAAATGAAATATATGTAATATATACCTGTGATTGTTATTACTTGGTGAATCTCTAGCTTAAATTTAGAATGATATTCTTATATACTCTGATGATGCGAAGATGTGAGGCGAAGCCTTTATAATTGGTATACAAATAATTTAAAATAAATATTGTAAAACAAGTGATAAAATTAAAATATTTCTTTTTGTAAATTTTATTTTTTTGCCTAATATCTATTGCCGTTTCCTCTGATAGGGGAATGAAGGGTGAAAGAAATTCCGCAGGTATTTTTTGTTATTGTTATTAAGAATTATATCACAAATATTATATACAAAATGGAAAATTAACCATAGTAATTGAAGCATGCTTTATGATGTAGTTATAAAAAAGTAAAACAAGGCTTTTCAGTGCATAGCGAACCCTAGCAGTTCAGTCCTACTCACCGCCCGTTCTTAAGTACACGCATTGACGGCTCCGTAGCGTAGCTTTGAGCCATGAGCTGCAGCGCTGAGGGTCGCGGGTTAGGATCCCGCACGGAACAAGTATTTATATGGCTTACAAATCATTGTTTCGGTCTCGATGTTTGTCCTTGTGAATTTTATTCATGTAAACTGTCCACTAAGCCACTATACAAGAAAAAACCTAACGTTGAAAAAATAGCAGCTATCGCCCTCCTTGACCATATTAAAGGGAAGTGGAAGACCCGTCTGTCGAAGCTATTACAAGCGTTATAAAATATTCAAGAGAATCCTTACGGAATTTGGCAGTGTACCTTATGGCTCCGCTTTAATAATCTTATAGCTTTATATTAACTTGTAAGTACTGGTAACTTCAGATCTTTGCAGATTAATATCGATTGAAAAGAAAGGGACTACAGCCGTGTCGACGAAACGAACGCGGACACAACGACGACAAGTGAAAACAGAAAGACAAAACTGAACATATCTCGAGGAGTTGACGTCTCGACTGAATACAATCAAGAACAATGACAGCTGTAAGAGAAAGTTTTTAGGCATTATTTTACTAGGGGTTTTTTCCTCATACGACCTCTTTTTAAAATCGTACCTGCGTTTTTACTGACAGATACGACTCTGGTACCTCTAAGAATAGAAAATATTCCTTTCTTGAATGCGCCCTTTCTAAAAGGTCGGGAAAGTATGTGTAATTCCCCTGATTACCATCAGGTGAGCCGCATGCTCGTTGCCTCCTCTACTATAAAAAATGTGACTTAGATCAAGGTTAGAAACCATTAATTAAGGCCATAAAATAGTTATGACAGATAAATAAAGTTTTTTGTAATAAAAAAATAACGTATCTTACATATACATAATAGTTTTACTGGTGACGAGGCATTCCAACTTTGTAATTAGTGAAAACGCATCTAGATTTTGATTACTAATTAAGGATAGATGAATGACTACTCTTTTGTTACCCTTATGTATACTTATACAGAGGTATTTAATTATATATATTTTAAATGTTGTCAAAATGTCAAACCTTTTAATGAAGTTTTATTTTATTCTGATAAATTCTTATTCCAGGTATTCTAAAATCTTGACACTAGGAATAGAAAGTACGAAAATTCATTAGACGTGTTAACGATTCTGCTGTTTATAATAAGTTTGTTTTTGAGTTCTTTAACTTAATTTACATTAATTATATTTAAGTTTTTATGTTTATAAAATGTAAATAGAGAAATATTTTTACGTTTTGTAATAAACAGTTAATAAAACTGTTTTGTTTTATTTAATTTCATTACTAGCGTCCTGCCCCGGCTGCGTCTGTGTAGTATCTATTAATCTGACGTTTAATTGAATAAAACGTTTCATTAAATAAATATGCTTCAAAGACCTATTATTTAATGAAACGTTTTTTTAAAAAAATCTCCAGGTTTAACAGAAAAATATCCTAATATTGCTCTCTACCTGTCCTTTAAGTTAAAATATCGCCTAGATCACTCCTGATATTTCTCTCTGCCTGTTCTTTAAGTTAAAATTTTGCCTAGATCACTCCTGATATTGCTCTCTACCTTAAGTAAAATTACAATTAAATTACAATTATTTCAGTCATTTCGAAGATTCGCAGGCTGAACAGACAGACAGAGATTTGTTTTAATGTTTATTCATGTCTTAATGGCGTACAAATAACTCTCTTAACTCAATAAAATGCCGTTATTTCGATGTTACAGGAAGCTTTTCCATTTTATTTACATATAGTATATATTATTTAATTTAAATAGTAAACGCTGATATAATAAATGACTCTCAAAAACGGCACGTAGACGCGACTCAGAAGGGGAATCTGTCTGTAATTCTTCAAGTGAGCATTGTTACCTTTCTTGAAGAACAAGACTACCGTACTTCTGCTCCATGCCTCCGGAGTAGTGCCACCATGGAGAATGGAATTAAAGAGATTCTGAAGGACTTCAAGTACCGGTATTCTACCAGCTTTCAAAAGATCCGCTGTAGTTTCATCCTCGTCCGGGGAACCCCATTTTAATCTCGTTTAGACTGACGTCCGGGATAATATGGGAAAAGTGTTGGATAAGACATGCTCTTGGATCGTTAATGACACTTGCGTGTGGCTCCAACGATGATGTGTATAGCTGGCCATAGACAATCTGAGACTCGCTAAAAATTTCCGATGTCCAGGAAACGATGCTGCCACATACGGATTTCAGCTTCAACAGTTGGATCTTTCTGACAGACAGATCTCTGGCAAAGACTTTGGAGCCCTGGTTTCGCTCGATCGCTTCTTCAACACGAGTTGTATTGAAGTTGTGTAAGTCCCATGTCCGCATGTATTTGGAGATCGTTTATTTAGTTGCCTGTATGCTGTCAAATTTGCTGAAGACTGCATCTTAATTTCTCGATAATTGATAGAATCAGGCGTTACTTTGCGGAAATCTATTATAATAAAAACATTAATTAATTTGCAACCTTCCGCTAACTAAATACAATAATGTGTCTTACCTGGGTTGAAGAGCACCTCCCGCCACGAGCACCAGGAGGACGGGTCGTTGACTTTATTAGACGAGACCTCCACAACTTAACGTTTAGGTTCAGTGTGCCTCTCACCATACGGTGATCGCCGCAGTTTTCCCCCTTGCGATCACTGAGACATCACTGAACAGTTGACGTTTAGTCGTCATAACGAAGTCATTCACGTTGCGTGTTGATCTGTCGGGGCTCTACCAGATCCACTTTCTGTGGGCCGCTTTTTGAATAAAGAGTTCATTATAAAGAGTCCCTTTTTCTCCATGAAGTCAGGCAGCTTCTGGTCCCTTGAGTTCCGTTGCCCTATACAAATTTCCCTACCTTCAGCTCACCGTTCTCTCTTGTGTCTAGTTTTGCGTTGAAGTCTTCCATTAACACCGTATAGTGCGTTTCGGGGGGAATGCATGGCTCTAGATATACCCATTGTCGTCTCGTATGACACGCACTGGAAGATATGGGGTAGTGGGTATTTTTACTACCCCACTACACGGGAAAACATCATGAAGTCCAGCAGATCTGAGAGATATTAAAAATATTTCAAAGCCATGTGAAGTATGTTATTTGCATTAGAGATACGCGGATCCACCGCCTGCGCGATACTATACGCGGTGGATACTTTCATTTTCACCTTGCATTTTTTTGTAGAATAAGGGTGACAAGGGAGCACAGAGCCCACCTGAAGGTATATAGGTGCTGTGGCCCATAGACATCTACATTTGTCCTGGATAATGAATCAAAATGCAGATGCGTTGTCACCCCAGAGGACAGAGATGCAATGCCTCGTATCCAGTAAAAAGGGTCTCCGGTTGGTCCGAAACTACGGAGTTCTATTTGGCACGATCCTGACACACCTCTTTCGCTTCGTTCATGTCCATATACGCTCACCGGTTCCTTTATCCGATTCCTATTTGGGCTCATATTTAATATGTCTGAAATTTGGTCGATAAATTTTCAACTAGGGCATTACTTGCTGACTCTGCAACCCACTTCTGCAGCATAACTTTGTTTGGTCATTCTTTCCGCTTCCATTCTTTCTAAGTGTGCAATCCACCACCGATCATTATTTTCTTAATGATGGTCATAGTATCTTACCTAATATAAATATTATTTATAACAGCTAGCGTTTAAGTTATTTCAATCTGTTACAATTTTAAGTGAAGACCCGGGAAGTGAAATGTTGTCCATTCCACTCGGACTACTCTGTTGCGCTCGTCAAATCCACTATGTTTGCCTTGCTGCGGTGACTAGTTATACGGATTATTTCTCATCATAAGAGTTTATTTTTATTTATTTTTATTTATTTATAAGGTACACCAACAGCAAAACACATTAAACATTAACAACAACACAATAACAAATGTATATGGTTAAATATGTTTGCCAATTACTGGTATACACAACATTTAACGTAATGTGCAGATCATTACACCACATTGGCACTGAATACAAAACAACTTACATTAAAAAAAAAACTAACTAAGGAATAAGTGTGTGCTGAGAGGGTGAAAAGAAATTGGTCAATTTTTTTTGAAGCATCGGGCAGAGTCGTTGAAAATGTCAATGTCCGGTATCTTGGTCATCATTTCATTGTATGTGTTACATATTCTGGCTAGGGGATAATGCGCGCCTAAATTAGTTTTGTGGCAAGTTATGCTAAATAGTTTGCGAATTGGATATCGAAGATATCTGTATGGGATAACTAATTTAATGTGATCGAGGAGGTGCGTACTTTTGATTTTTTATGCAGTAACTTGTGTAGGAACATTAAGTCTGCAATGAGACGTCGGTCACGTAAGGTTGTCATTTTGAAAAATGCTAGCCTCTGACTATAGGGGTGTCTATGCGATATGCCTGGAGTTGAAAAGGCAAGGTAGCGTGTAAAAGCTCTTTGAATCGTTTCGATTTGCTGAGAAGACGCGCTATAAACTGGGTTCCATGCAAAACTTGCAAATTTGAGGTGGCTACGTACTAGTGCATTGAAAAGAACCTTCTTAGTTTGGATACATTGGAAGCCTTTCGCGTTTCTTTTTAGGAATCCCAACATACGAGTCGCCTTTTTGACGATATTATCAGTGTGAGCGGTCAGTTTCAGCTTACAATCCAACAAGACACCAAGATCCTTGATCTCCCTCACCTCCGCCAAGGTCACGTCACCCAATGAGTAGGTAGTAGTGATGGGGCGTTTTTTTCTGGTGTAGCTTATGTGGTAGCATTTGTTAGGATTTAAAATCATTCCGTTGATTGCACACCAATCCATGAGTTTGTTTAAGTCAGATTGCAGAAGGTCAGCATCCCCGGAACTTTTGATCGTTCTACTCAATTTGAGATTGTCAGCAAACATAGATACACTACTGTTTTCAATATATGTAGCTATGTCATTAATAAATATCAAAAAGAGTAGAGGACCCAAGTGGGACCCCTGAGGGACACCAGACAGCCAAAAACATTTCAGATTCAAATCCATCTATAGCCACTTGCTGAGGTCTCATTGCCAGGTAAGATTCGAACCACTGCAACAGTGAACCACTTATGCCCATTACTCTTAGTTTAGACAGCAGGACTTGGTGGCCGACTTTGTCGAAGGCACTTGAAAAGTCTGTGTATATTGCGTCTACCTGCAGTCCCCTGTCCACGTCCTGTGCTACCGCGGACACGAAGGAAGACAAATTGGACTCTACCGAACGACCACGCCTGAAACCATGTTGGAAATCGGATATAATATTTTCAGTATGGCTGTAGACTATGGGGTACACAAGGCATTCAAATAATTTAGAAAAACACGATAAAATGGAGATAGGTCGGTAGTTGGTAACATCAATCTTGTCACCTTTCTTATAAATTGGGATAATTCTGGCTTTTTTCCATTCATCGGGAAACTTTCCTTCGCTTAAGGAGCGATTAAATATTAATGTCAACGGGAAGGCAAGAACGGATCCACATCGTTTCACAAATAGGGGTGGTATGTTGTCAGCCCCAGGTCCTTTTTTTCATTGAGGTGTTGTATTTTTTTGTACACTTGAGACTCGCTCAATTCAAGTGTAACGATGGAATTACTCATGTTCGCAATATCATGACTATGAGAAACATCGGTAACGCTATTATTGGTAGTTAACAATCTTGTTTGACAACTTTTATTGAAACTGTTTTTCTGGAGATAGTGTTAAAAAGATAAAAGAACTACCAACAACAAACTTTATGAAAAGCCTAGATGGCCAGCTTTCTAGCTTATGCGCTTGCATTTTTTTATTAATTCAGAATAATTTAACTTCTGGACAATAGAATTTTCTATGGAAAAAATTCCAAGATATGACAGTCTTACCTAAAACATCGTAGAAACGTAGGTAAATTTTTAAACGTTTTAATTTACTAAAACTTCATTTCTACGTTTAGCGACAGTTATATAGTATAGGTACAATAAACAAGAAACGAAGTGCTGTCTATACATTTGGGAGAAATATCCTGCCAATGATTACTTTTAATAAGTCTGAGAACTTTATGTGGCTCTGCTGACTGAAAATCTTTAAATAATTGGTTCAAGCTCATAAGCTCCTGAATGAATTTACAACTAGACATCACATTATGCCCATCCGTTAAACTGATTTGCAAATTAACACAGGCTTTTTAACCTTTCAGGAATTATTTTCATGTTGTATAAAAGTTAACACGTATCATAGAGTTTTGATAGTTTAAGTCGAGTAACCAATGCACTCTTAATTATATAATCATATTTAATTAGGTATATCATTCATTTTCCACAATTCTTTGGGTTCAGTTGGTGTCTCACCTGCGACTTCGTTCACAAATATTTTTTTTTCTTCCAAATCGGGCTGGCTCAAAACTTGGATTTATCTTTTAATAAAATAGATGAAAATGCTCGGTACTCTTTCAAAATTCTGACAAAATTTTCAAACAATATGACACCTTTCGCAAATCCATAGATTCAGACTACATAGCTTTTTTGTGCGAGTTGCTATGCAGGTCTAGAAGGACCAGTATCACTGTGACCTAAAAGATTTAGTTATGGCAAGTTCATTGCCTCCAATACCCGCGAGGGTACACAACCGCTTTTAATACGACCCTGTTGTTACATCCCAAGACGTTTCACGCACTCTCGAACTAACATCGAGTTTACTAAGTTTGATCTCAGTGCTATCAGTGCTGCTTGACTATATAAATATATAGATTATATGATTAGCGTAATGCTTTTGCAGATCGATTTCCGCACACTGAAGTATGACTCAAATTTCTACCCGGAGGATAGAGGTGAATCTACCCAAAATCATACTAAGTTTGAATTTAGGCCATTCTCTATAAATTCCAAAGCCTACGTCGGGGTCCAATTTTGACCCATCGGTGTCCCATATAATGCTACCGACCTTACAAATAACCTGTCCATTCAGTCAGCCTTCTCTGGAGGGTAGTTCCACTATATATTTTTATTAAAAGTGTATAGTGGACGCGTGATGCATAAGACCCGTGTTTCTATAATTGAGTCGAGCGTGGGTCTCAATTTTTGGGAAAGCAAGCGCAGTCCGCCCTGGGCGTTAATCCTAAACAAAGTAACCCTCACCTCCTGGTCTAAATAAAGATCAAGGGGCATTAGGTACAGAAGTGCATTAAGAGCTGCTTCAGGCGATGATCGCATCGCTCCAGTTGCCATTAAGCAGGCAGTCGTTTGTAGATTATTTAGTCTGTCTGCAATCGTCTTTTGGTTGGCCTTACTACACACACAACACAATGGAGGCGTAAGTGATACTCGGCCTCACTGTGCTGCTGTACAGCCATAGGATCATATTAGGACGCAAGCCCCAGTTGTTCCCAATCATACGACTGTACGTACCCAAAAAAGCCGTGTTTCATACGTTGCTAAGGTGAGAGTTTCTCGTTAGTTTTTTGTCGAGTATTACGCCAAAATATCTAACTTTTTCGATAATTAAAAGACTCAGGCGTTACTTTGCGGACTTTACCATTATATTTAAGTCGTTAGAAGTTAATTTGCTCATTTCCGCGTAATAAAATACGATGTGTCCTGCCCAGTCTGAACCCACCTTTTCTCAGTTGCTTGCACTATCGCCTTCAACACCAATTCCAGCACCACCAGTCTCAACACCACCCCTCCCAGCACCACCACACTAGGAACAACACACCACCCTTGATAATACGACATATGTTTCGCCTCTACACGAGGCATCCTCAGATGAAGTAGACTCTGTGGAGGCTGACACTATCTTCATTGCCACTAATCCCATGACCACCACTCCTAGCACTCTCTTTGCTCTCCACACGCTACTATTTATACAACTCGTTGATCAGCGAGTTGTATAAGTAGCATCTGTTTTGGCTCGCCGCTCACTTAGCCTTCAGCCACCGCAGAGACTACATCTGCGGCTACCTCGTCTAGAGGCGAAACACGTATCGTATTATCGAGAGTGGTGTGTCGTTCCTAGTGTGGTGGTGCTGGGTGTGGTGGTACTGAGAGTGGTGGCTACGGGGATAGTCCACGCAATTGAGGGGGTTGAGGGGTGCTCTTCAGATTGGATAGGACGCATCATTTTATTTTATTACGCGAGTATGAGCAAATTAAGTTCCAATAACTTCAACTACATAGATTGAAAAATGTCCGAGAATATTGAGTCAAATTCTGGTCTGAAGTCAAACACTTGTACAATTGTATCAAGAAAGAGGCCAGTAATTCCTTTATCCGAACGGTCACTTACTGGCTTGTAAGCAACAAAATACTCGTTTCTTTTTTTTTTTTTTTTTCATAGAAAGGGGCAAACGAGCATACGGTTCACCTGATGTTAAGTGACTACCTCCGCTTATGAACAACTGCAACACCAGGGGAATTGCTGGTGCGTTGCCGGCATTTTAGAAAGGAGGAAGCTCTTTTCTTGAAGGTCGTATCAAACTTGACTTCCTAATTAGCGTCAACGAAACGGTATGTTAATGATAAGAGTGAGTGAATTGGTGACCGGTGCCTGGTGGTACTAGCGTTTCGGTTGATTTAGGCGCCCCCTGATGACGGCGCCCGGTGCGGCCGCACAGCTCTCAACTACATATAAACTCGAAAAACAAAAAACTCCTTCAGGGGCAGTCACTTAATAATTTAGAGACCAGCAGATTTTTTGTGAGCATAAGTCTATATGGCATGTGAAGAGCGAGTTTTTACAAGAATTTATTATGTCAAAATCACATTAAAATGATGAAGCAATATTTTAACATTAAGTTATGTCATGAATAGGCAATAAAAAAGAAAAGATGATGGACTTGCCTTGATCCTCTCCAAGCAACGGCAATTTTTTTAGGAGCATTTAATTATTGCCTTTAACATTAGGCAATAAGTATAAATATTCTTTGCATAAACAAGAGTTGTATAATCAGCTGTGTTGTCAACTGTACATTGCAATGAATTTGTAAATGTGTGTGTAACGCGAATCATTTGTTATAAAGATGAGTTCATATTGAAACGTTTTGACTTTTTAAATTGGTTGAGATTCATTAACATTTTTTTTTCATTTTTAATCTCCTTGAAAAAAGAGGGAGGTTCACAATTCGACTGTATGTTCATTACTTTTTGAACGTTTGGTACTTGATATATTCATGGACTGTTAATTGGTTTTATTTTTTTAATTATTATGTTATGCTTCAGGAATATTCCCATATGTAAAAAATCACCTCTAAAGGCAAAAATACGAAGTTTTTAAATTATTAAAAGATAGACGAGTTTGTGATATCCCTTAGTCCACTCAAAAGAGTAACAAAAATAGCTTTATATAAAAAATAAAACCAAACTTCAAAGAAAAAAGAAGAGTTAATTTGACATTAAGTAATTTCAAAATGTGATAAAGTCCCATTCCTTCTATACACCATGTCTTAGCATCCAATTCTATACACCAAGTCTTAGCATTCACTTCTACGAGATCAAATGCGGGATAAAAAGTATATTGCAGCGTGAGATGGTGTAATTTTAATGCGCACAATCGTAAATTATAGTGCAGTGGTTGAAAGGTATTTACACTGTACCGTTATTAATTATTTATTCACAACAGTAAAGGTAATACTAAAGATATAAAAACGTTCATATATTTAAATTAGCGTATAAAAAGAGCTTTTCTTAAATAATTTCTTTTGTGTATAAAGCGTACAACGTCGTATAGCGTAGCCGCGTCTCAACCCTTCGTGCTCGAATAATAGTCGCCGTTACAGCTACAGTCTATAAGTCATCATTTGCCATAGTTGCCACTCTTGGCTAGCGGGTTTGCAACCGTATGTTTTTTTTAGTCGTTATTAGGTAGGCGATGCCGTCCTTCTTCTGATATGCTTTCCTCTGTCGCCGCTTACGACGCCCACGGGAGGATAACGAGTAGTGGATTTTCTTACATCGCCGCGCCGCTGCATGGTAAATAATCCTTCGAAATTAGTTATTTTAAAATTAACGTTCCATGCTAGTTTTAAAGTATGAGGTGTCATTTTATGAATCTCCTTCATGTTTTAGTATTAATAACACGCTACACTTGTAATAATATACGAGACTTACTACACTAAAAGCAAATAAAAACTAAAATTATCAGTACAATCCTACCTCGCGGAATAGTGCCAGTAATGAAAATCAAATACAGCTGGTGTTTTCTAGCCAAATAGCTACAATTAGCCTTTCGGCGATGAAAGGACCAGCGATCTTATCTCCAGTGGCGACGATCAGTCGCGGATACACTGCCTTCGGAAACTTAGCCACGCGTGGATCTCTGGTCTACAGCAAATGTCTCTTATATATAATCATCTCCCAGAATTATATTCGTGCCATTTACTCGGTTCAGCCGCCTCTAATGCAGTCCCTGCTATAAACGTGGTACGAGGCCAAAGTGTCTACACACGTAGCATCCCACAGTGCTTTAATTTACTTCGAATTAACCATAGTTACACCTACGGAACTAAGCGTCGATCCTTCATGTCAAGAGTTTTATTTTATGAATTACATTAACATGACGATCGTAAAAAGCTATACGATTTTTTTAACAAAACGCAATTTGACAACTCTGATAATAGTAGATCACTGCTGTTGGGGTTCATGTTTTTTTTTTTAATTAATTATTTGCTTTAGCTTGTGATGTATAAATTTATTAGCGAGATTACCATAAAATAAACATTACTATGTTTATGAATTACTGAGAAGTTAGCTTTACAGTAGTCGTCGCTGTCAGACGCGGGAAAAGGCTATGGCGTCAGTGAGTGAGTGCCAGAGCGCGCGTACGCACGCGATTATATTATATATAATCGATAAAAAATAACCACGCGAGTGATTCTATTTTGGACCTATAGTTTAAGGAATTATCGTCATTAGAGAATTGTGAGTCTGTTTATGTTGTTTTGACGCGGCGTGTCTTTGTCAGCTTTTCAACTGAAATTATCACATCTATAATATCTTTCATTGCGTAACGAGATATACGTAACTTTTTTGGTAACACTGCACTTATAGAACTTGTTTTCTTTAATCGGGCCACTTGATCTTGTAGTTACTTTTGTTAATTCCAATTATTGCTGAGAAGGTCACAGTTTGAGGTAAGACAATGCGTTTACCTTTATATTTGGAATTTGAACCTAGCTGGTTTATAATTAAATAAGTATTGAATTGGGAGAGATGCGTCAAAATCGTATGAAATGAAAGTACATAGTTTCTGCCTACCCCTCTGAATGACAAGCGTATGTGTTTATGTCATGTTATGTTTTATTGTATCTTTCACCATAAAGCCTATATAAGGCTAAAATAAATAATTTTATTTAAAACGGAAATAAAAATGGCTGTATTTTATAGAAGGGCCTTTAGATTATGAAGTTATAAAATAAATGAGTGAGTGACGACTATAAATATACGGTGACTTAAATTCCGTATAATGATTTTTTTAATATTTTGTAGTTAATAACTTGTAAACTTTATGTTTTTTTTTGAGTTGGAAAAAGAAAAAAATATAATAATAAACAAATTTTAATAATTTCACGGAATCGAAAAGTTTGGCTGAACTTTGTGAAATTCGAAAAACAATTTATCTATGGTGTAATTAAAACATAGCATAAAAGCTCTAGTTTAGATAGGAGGAGTCCCTGATTCTTATTGGAAGAAAATTTCTTGGAATCTTTAATATTTAAAAATTATTTATTTTTATTTTTCTAAAAAAATTGCTACTTACAAACTAGGATTATCTTTAGTATCGTGGAGCAAGTTTACACACATAAATTGCACGGGGAAAATAACCCAGACTAAGAACAATTACTTGTTGTCCATACAAATACTTGTTCCATGCGGGATTCAAACTCGCAGCCTTCAGCACTGCAACTCAATGCGAAACCACTGCGCCACGGAGCCGTCAAAAAAAATTAAATTACAATCAATTTATAAACGTACTAACGTGATTTCTTGTATATGCATAATTATTGTTTCAAACTGCCAGATGTTTGGCGGCTCTATATATTTTATTTTAAATATTTGTCTGATTTAGGTTAGGTTATAGTTTAAGAAAACTTTTATTTCTCAAAAGAACATTGTTCACTTATTGATATACGTATAGACTACATTAAGGCACCGTATGTAAAGCTAGTTTGTATTCATTATTCTATTTAAAACAATAATAGTTGATCGCTACGCTTAATACTGTTTTTAAATTTAACTTTAAATATTGTAAAAGAGCTTACTTTTCTTATGTCTGTTGGTATAGCGTTGTATTATTTGACAAAATAATCCGTGATTACTGTCCTTTTTGCCAGGATGAGGAACATAGGGAAGTTAAAAAGTTCTACAATGATGTAAATAAACAAAAAATGCGTTTATTCAGGTAATCTTGTATACAATATATAGCTAAGACTCCCCAGTGAGTAATCAGAGGATACTCCAGTTGGAAATGACCCGATACTTCCCTTAAGGATGAGACTAAGAGTAAGATTGCAAGAAGTCCATTATAAACCTATAGAAAAATTGTACTTTGTACGTTTGTATTAAAGAGTGTATGAATGTAACTAACTAATAACCTACAAATAATAATAATAAATAAGTAATTTTTATTCAGCCCAATCAGATGAGAATACACTAACTACTAATACCCCATAATAAATAATAATTATAGTCATATAAAAAACAGACAGAGATAGGTGAATAATTGATTATGGAAAGTATGGTTATGGAAAAAGAAACGAAAGAGGCCAAATTTTCTTAGCTTGAGCCGTCAATACAAATTGAAGGTGCCTAATACATTTTTCAAAAAACCTGAACAGCTAAGATGGACATGGATGTCACCAAAAGACAATATTTAAATGAAATAGATTTTATAACTACAAATATAACCTTTAGAATAGGTTTTATAGTTACTATTATAAGTCTTAGACTCGAAATATGAACTATTTTAGTTGACTAGTGGCACATCGTAGTAGTTTCTTTACTGGATAAGGCACTCGAATACCGTTATTTTCCATACGTTTATATTCAGTGTGCTATTGTTAGGCAACTAAACGAGTTGTCGATGTAAATAAACTTTGACGGCTTTATTTTGTTGTGTAACAATAACTTAACGCCTAATCTTTGTAATGGATATTCGTGGCATTTTGTTTTATTATAATTATTATATAATTGTTTGAAATCAAAACTAAAATGTTAACAGTTTTTTTTTGTTCAGTTCGATACTGTTGATCTCTTGTCTAATTAAATCGTAAAAAAATCCTTTCTTCTTTTTTCAGTTTATATTAGTTTAAGGAATTCCAACGAATGTCATTTTACAATATTGCATATTATGTAGTAAGTCCTCCTTCACATCTCTCACTTTGGAAATTTATCCTATAAATAATTAACTGTGGCTGGTGGCGTTGGCTTCACTAAATTCAAATTTAAGGATTAAGATTAGTTATTAAGTCTTTTTTGAAGTCGTTTACTGGTCCATAAATAAAAGAAAATAAAACCAGTGCCGGATTTAACTTTTTGGTGCCTTAGGTTTTTATTATGGACTGTAGAGGTAAGGAGGACTATCTCAATAAGGGGGACAAGATGAAAAAGTGTCCAGCTATAAGCTGTAAATAACACTTCAAAACCGTTCCAGAATGGCCCTAGCGTAGATACAGGGTATGATACGATTGTAGCAGTTGTAGATGAATTGAAGTGAGCCGAGTTAAAAAATTTAATATTATTGGTGATTAGAGTAGTTAGATACAGTACAGTTCACAAAAATTCAACTATTCACGTAGTCCAAAAGTATTTCTTTAAATAAGATAACCATAAATAACCGCTGTGAGAAAGTGTTGAGAGTAATTTTATTTTTGTGAGCTTCAAATACTTAATAAACTTTTCAAAATAGTACAAATTATTTTTAAATACAAAACTTTTTTAAAATTTACCCTGCTGCTATTGAAGCGCCGCCCAAATTTAACGCATTTTGACAGACACTTTTTCACAGAGAACTTTGTTTTACACAGAGATAGTCCTCCTTACCTCTACACTCCATAATTTTTTAGCAACTAATGCCCTGGTTTTAAATTTTATGTTGGTTTTTATTTGAAGTAAAAAAGTTAAAATTTTAAAGCTTTACTTAAGTGGCTGAAATACTGCTATCTTGACTTTTTAATAGCGAAGTCCCTGATAATATCGCTGTAATTGATGTTACGTAGCAAATCATATTCAACGCAAAGTAGTGATAATGCATCTAATGTTTTCTGTTTCATCATAGTACGACAACAACTTTTTTAATCTCTTTATTTTTGAGAATGATATTTCTACCGAACAATGCTGCTATGTTGTGATGCCCTGGATCAGTGCCTAATGTGTCTTATTATACCTTACCTACCTTATTATACACCCATTACTGGTTTTAATTATAACTTATAATGTAAATCTACTAAGTATTAAAACTCTTTTCCTATTGTAGTCTGTCTAATTATGTAAGACGGGAGCTTTTACCTTAATCTGTAGATAAGTAGCAGGCCGTGCTTTGCTGATCTGAAGGACATAGAGGGTCAGTCTAATTACAGGTTGTTAGGCATTCCATCTTAGTTCTCATGGTGACGACGTATTTGTGGCCTTCTTCATTTGAAGTAATATGGAAGGCCTTACATATTTTTTCTAATAAATAGGCGTGTTTCTTAATCAGAAGAATTAAAAGGCAGAAAAGAATTCCTTCCATATAGAGACACAAAATCGCACAAATTTATCAAATAAAATTGTTCCATATAATATTTTTATACGGGCACTAAAATTTGAAACGATATACAAAATATCCCAAGTCATATATTACACATATAATATAAATATGTAAACTGATTGAGTGAATTAATACTTCAGTTCTGGTTGTAACTTGGCTTCCGTATTGAATAAATGTGACGAATTTACATAAGAAATACAACTTAACTATGCTGAAATAATAGTTCTGTTTTCCGCTTTAATCTTTTTAGGTAATATCAAGCCATATTAAGTAATTACTTTAAAAGTAAAATGTCTTTAGATGTAACTTGTGAGCAACTCACATATTTTTTCAAAAGGAAGAAACGTTTTGCACAATTTTCGCTTTTATAAAATCAGCGACTGGCTATAATAATTCATAAGTGTTTTATGTGCTATAAACATATACATATATATATATATATAAAAATATACTAATTTTAAAACCTTATACACACATTACAATTATAGACGTGGTCTCTACTAAGCTATACACAATATGATTTGTATAGTTAATTGTCTAACATAATACATGTGTAGGAATCACGTAAATATAAGAAATCATAAGGATAGTTTTTTTTGTTATAGGTAAAAAGCTATTAATTATCAAATACAATAAATAAAAAAAACTGAAATGAACGTTAATATTTATTATTAACAATAAGCTTTATTTCGATCACGCTTAAGGGTCACACTCATTTTTGAGGCACTAATGAAGGTCTAATGTTAGCTTGTGAGTTTATTTACAGTATCGGAAAAATTGCAGTGCTTCATAAATGTTGCTGCAGTTTTATGCTGAGACAAATGTATACTTTCGATTTTTTTTCCGTCCGTGTAATGGCCGATTTATATTAGTTCAGTGCTTTAATTTTTTATTTAAATAAATAAGTATAGTTTAAATAAATAAATAATAGAGTATGTTAGTAGCACCCGAAAGAGAGAGAAGAATCTGAATATAATCGGACTAAAGCGAGTGTTATTAATCTTTTTTTTCGTGGTGCATCTATTTATTTATTTATTTAAGTACACCAATGTTCGTCAAAACAATGCAGAAATATGCTTACATCCCAACTTAGACACTAATTGCACAATATATATACAACAAAATAAGATACAACAAAATAAGACACAACAAAATAATATTGTGTATGAAATAAATACTTACATCTAGTTACTTAAATAATTTGTCATTTACTGTGGCCTCAAACTTGTTTAGAGACATAACATGTATCTATTGACCCAGCGTACTTATTATATTTGGAAATCCTGAAGATCCTGTCTATATTGTCGTTGCAGCACGAATTAGTCGGCTTGATCGGAGAAAGATCACCCTCTTACAGAATTCCAGCTTGAAATAGCAGCTTAATGCTCTGTTATATGTTAAACGTTTCTCTAATCTACTCTCCTAATGCAATATCCTAAAGCTCCTAAGCTGATTTACATTATCTTAGGACTTTAAAAGAAAATATTTATCACTCAGGATCACTCAATTACAAAGGCTCAAAACAAAAATAATTAAGGTAATTATGGTAGAAAGGAAAAATCGTTCTGTTTGGAAGCGAGACATTTTATTGTATTTCTATTAATAGACATATATTAATATTCGCCTATTTTTAATTTTATCAATATGTTTAATATCCGTAGTATTTTCCTGATTTACTATAATGTTCATTTTATCTTTGGCACCTATTAGATTATTTTATACACGTCCCGGGTTGACTGGGAGAGTACCCTTCACCTTTTGTAATCCTTCTCTTAGGGTACAATAAAGTGTGAATATATAAATATCTAATAAAATTTATTTATAATGAATTTATTATAAAGTCATTGTTCATTAGGGTTATACTAGTTTTAGATTTCGATTCGTCGTGTACTTTCATTGAATATCAAATTTAATGTCTACAGATATTGGTTTTGCGGTTAAAAAGACATCAACGCGCTCCACTGACTTCTTACCGTCTGGAAAAATGTTAAGTAACATTAAAGTGTGTTGAAACAATAAAACGTGTTTGAAGTTTGAACGTAATACAAATTGGTAGGGCTCCTTCTTGTTCTAGAAGGCCATATTAGTTGTTTGTAAGTATTTATTGTGTATATCTTTAAGCCAAGAGTGAATTGGTTTTTGCTATAATAAGCCAGAACGTTTTTAAATCTACCATTTTACTGACTGTCTCGTTGGTCTAGTGGTGATAAAAGCAGTTACTGGTTATAAGGTTTGAGTCCGGGTCAAAAATCAGTTATTGGAGTTTTATGCATAGGTCTCACATGGAAATTACTCAAAAACTTAGTCTCATATATGGTAATCTTAATACTTATCCGTTGGGAAACACTATTGAGTACGTTGAGCATTAAGCTAAGGTTCTTTGTGATTCTGCCATATTAACCATATCGTCGGCCAATTGATGATAAGTAATTCATTCACCATTGATGCAGTATCCACATCAATATACTTTAAAGTCCAGTCGCTTGAAAACTTATTCCAATACAGCAATGTAACGCCACCCTGTCCTACACCTGTATGTAGTTGAATAGGTTTTATATTCTGATTCTGCACTCTATCCATCGTAGCAATACTTTCGTACACTATACATATATATAATACAGACTCAAAACATATTCCGCAATTCTTCTGATACTATGGAAGTTCATGAAAGTTTTATGGGTGGTAACTTACCATTAGTTGAGCATGCATATTTGTCCGTTCTTACACAATCGAACAATACTTAGCTGTAGTAACAGGCACAAGGTACATTTTTAGGAATACCATTTAATTTTCTGCAATTGGTGTCATATAATCTATCTGCTCCTTGAAGTATTTCACTCGTGACGTAATACTTGCGATATAATATCGTTTGATAAACATGAACGCAACGACTGACTAGCAAGCGCGCAGAGAAAGTAAATATTCGTGCATGTGTGCGTACCATCTCGTCCAACATAAAAAGGTCTGAATTTTATATAGATGCATATCTACATGAAAGGTCTTTTAATTTTTCTTTGCCCATTTTAAACAGAGCTTCATGAAAAGGAATATTATTAAAGTAACTGTGTCTTGACAAAATGGTTGCCACCGACTCTCATTGAGTCGTCATTTCAACGAAGGTTTACGCTATTTACACAAATTCAGTTTTCTTAGTTTCGCTTTCGTTTGTTTTAAAAATTTAATCACAGCAAAGACGTAATTTTTTCGTTGTATATGTGTGGTGTACAATAAAGTATATACTACTACTATTTTACACAGATGACTTGAATAATGCATTTCCAATAAAAACGCACAAAAAGTGGTATGCATTTATCATGTAGTATAGAGTTATCTGAATACTGGGTCATCTACTGGTTTTTTAACCTATTTTATAGAATTAGGATAATGAACGCGCACACAGTCCACCTGATGGTAAGGATGTGCTGTTGCCCATATAAATTTATCTATTTTACAATTAATAATAAAAATATAGATGCCTCGTTTCCACTAAAAGCGGTCTCCGGTTCTCAATATTCACCATACGAAAAACAGCAGCATTAAGATGTTATTTTACGCTGGTATTCTTTGAGAGCGTGGCTCTTCTCATTTTTGTCTAAAATACTATTTAGGTATTATACAAACAAAATAATTAAATAAGTTTGACCTCTCAAAATATTTATGTACAAAAAAGCATAATTAATTTTAATAAAACAAGTGATATAATATAATTTGCTAATACAAAGAACAGATTCTAGCTAGTATTACCATTTCAACTCCACAAAATGATTGATTAAAACTACTTTTACGTATTTCATCGCATTTAATTTAAATTACTTAAAATTTCTGACGTTTCTTTTTTAATTTTGCAGCTGGCTAGATTTCCAGGGTGCTGGAAAGCACCCGAAACGTCGAAAATTAAAAATAATTTAAATTAAACGCGATAAAATCCGTAAAAGTAGTTTTAATCAATGTGTAGTGTTTGATCCACTAAATGATCACACAAATACAATATAAAAATTATTATGATAATAAATAGTAACCTCTGGGAATCAGGTAATTGCTATCAAGATATTTCAAATACGTTTTGTTTATTAAATACTCTTTTATACAGTTTAAATTTGTGGCGGCGCCATCGTCACACCACAAGCGAAACGCACCGATGTCTGAATCGCGCTATTAAAGTTCCAAAGCTACCGCGCAATATTTAGAAAAGCTCCGAATTCAAACATGGAACATTGCCCACCTTTAGAACACCTTGTCCGGTAGGAGATCTCCCGTTTTTCTTTAACGGCCACAAATGTAACACATAACATTATAGAGTACTGCTGTCACATATGGGCTGGTGTAGCAAGATGCCACCTGGCAGCGTTGGACTCAGTAAAGAGACGTGCTAAGAGGTTCATTGATGACCTTGATTTGGTTGAAACTAACCTTGTCAGCCTCGAGCATAAGCGCAGAGTAGCCACCCTCTCGGTATACTATAGGATGCATTTCGGTAAGTGTGCTCAGGAATTGATTCCTCTCTCTCCTTTCCACCATTGGACGTATATATAGTTCATAGTAGTAATAGAGTAAATATATACTATTCTTATTTTTAAATGTCCTGTGGGATATGTATCTGTTTCCTTCCAGGACAGAGATATTTTTAGAAATAGTGGTAATTCAAATATAAAAAAGTTCATGTATTATGACAAACATATTCAAACATATTGAATGATAAATTGCTATTTCTAGGTTTCTATTAAATGTTATTTATTTCGTTTTTGTTTTATTTATTTTTATTGGATGCTAGTACTCATAGAGTATCGTAGCATCCCCAAAAGCATTCCCTCAGCCCTCAGATCTAAGATTAACTGTCTCATTACCTGTCATGAGAGTCTCTGGTTTGAGACCCAAAGTAAAGTGAGTTCTAAGAACGTGGAAGCGTTATTCTGCTATATAACGGAATTCTAGCGCGAGGCTGCTGTATTTCAATGGTTGGTGGCAAACTACTCTTTTTTATAGTAACATACATCTTCTGTAAATATACATTTTATATTAATCCGCATGCATCTGCATGTCAATTATTAACCGAGAATTGATGTAACTACACTTCGCTTACCGGTATGAGGCTGCCACTCGAGAACCTTGCTTCCCCATTGATTGTCGGTACTTCGAAATATATATGACCAGTTATTTGCATTTGGTTACTAATCTGTCACCACTTACTATGTACAATAATCATCATCATTACAGCTCTTCACAAGTCCACAGATGAACAAAGACCTAAACGAGTAGTACAGTAGTATAGTACTAAAAGAATATTTCGTAGCCAATATTGAGCGGATATTTAGAGTAAGCGCTCTTATCAAATTTCAAGCAACGCAAGCTGTCTAGACCTTGAGCGGAGCCTAGCGGGGCGACAGGCGACACTAGGTTACGTGCCGGCCATTTCGCCATGCATTGCACAAGTAGCTTGCGAAGTATCGGTTCCTTACGTAAGGCCGCGACTGGTCCGATAGGGTCACTCCACGCTTGATTGTTTGTATCGATAACAGCGGGAAAAATGGCACAGTACAGTGATCGGCAGTTTTGATATTTGTAATAAAAATATTCTTTTGAAGTTTTTAAATAATACTTGTCACAACTGAGTGACTAGTAGGTTTAGTTAGGAAGAGAAATCATTGCATTTTTGAAGTGACTTATTGAATTAGAATTACAAAGTTAGACTGCCACGGCTAGGTCGAGGTTACACCACGGAGTTTAGCACTTATAGTACCGGCCCCTGAGTTATAGCGTACTTAGCTGGTAGCAGTTTGACCTAGATGGTCTTGGCCGTGATGCGTGTGATGGCTGGTCGAGTCCGGCCACCTAGGTGGCAAGGCGGCCGGCGTCAGTACTTCGCTACATTGCGAAGGCGTGTCTTGTGGTAGGACTCCGGTAGTAGGAGAAATCAGGTAGTAGCAAAAATATTCCAGTGGAAGAAGAACCCCAAAGTGGGGTGGACACGAGTTTTAAGTAATTGTTTAAAGATATGACTAGACATTCTGGCTGGCTTATATATACCTATGACCTATGACTACTGTTGAACAATCGTTTACCGATTGCATGCGGTTTAACAGATTACATCAGTTAGGTCGTACTGTCCTAGAGATGAGCCATAATGTGTATTAGATAAATCCAAATTAGTGAATCATTTTAGAATATTAAATAGTTTATTGTAATTGACAATATTATTTAATATTTTCATAATATTTATTATTATACAGACGCATTCTTACTTAATAACAATTTTGACACCCTGCATCTGAGTTGGTTTCCTAGTATTTATAGTAACGTTATGGCACCAGGTATTTAATCCGATTATTTATCGAATCTTATTGATATGAATCTTTGTAACGTAGTTCAACTTAATTAAGTCTATAATGCGAATAAACGCTTTCTTGATCTCGTTTCATCAACAGCAGAGAAAGTGCTCGTAACATCTACTGAGCCTATTACTTATATAGATTCCACCCCCCCCTCCCCCAATGAAATTTGTGTCAATGGAAAATTTTAAAGTAAGAAAAAATGAAACGTGCACAACAAACAAGATATAACTACCGCAAATGTAATTATCCTAATTTAAAAGAGGAATGGAACGAATGAACCGGACAATAACAATGATGTCGATAAGTTCTACACTCTCATTAGTAATTTAATGGCAAAAGACACGAAGCTTGTTAGTAAAACCAATACCAAATATTCTGGTATTCTTCAGCAATAATAAAATCTCTCGAAGAAAAAAAAATATCATCGTCGTTTTAAAATTCTAAGGATTACGACACTTAAATGCATTGCTACGCACGAGATGTACAAAACACACAGAATTGGCGTATGCATCGATTATTACCTCCACGGGGGAGAGTTTATCGGACAACATAAAGATATTTTGAAATTTTGTTAGCAATAAAATAGGTAGCTCAGGTATGCCACAGATTATGACTCTTGGTACAGAATCTTCTTCTGATACACATAGAATATGTGAACTTTTTTCTCCTTACTTCAGTTCAGCTTTCGTGGTTTCTCAACTTATCATAAACAAGGATTTGGTTACTAATAATATTGTTAATTGTGATATTTATTGTAATTACAGTATGTTCTTTTTATAGGAGAGGGTGCAAACCAGCATACGGCTCACCCGATGGTAAGTGATTGCCGTCGCCCATGAACAGCTGCAACACCAGGGGGATTGCAGATGCGTTGCCCGTCTTTTAAAAAGGAACAGGCTCTTTTCTTGAAGGTCCCTAAGTCGTATTGATCCAGAAAAATCTCTGGTGGTAGCTGATTCCACAAGGCAGTTGTGCGAGGAAGAAAACTTCTTTTAAATCGCTTATTGGTGGACCGCCAGTCACCCAGATGGTATGGATGGTATCGCGAATTTTGCCGCGATGTGCGATGGTGAAACTGTGCGGCTAGAATTAGTCCGAACAATTCCTCAGAGCACTCCCCATGGTAGATGCGATAAAATATGCAAAGAGATGCAACATCTCTTCGCAGTGCCAGTGAGTCAAGCCGATCGAAAAGAGCTGGGTCGCCGACGATTCAAACTGCTCTGCGCTGGATGCAAACAAATGGAAGGAGCTGGCACTGGGGAGCCCCAGCCCAGAGATGGGAACAGTATTCCATGTGCAGCAGAACCTGCGCCTTGTAAAGTTGCAGGTGGTGAGTCGGCACGAAATACTGTCCCGCTCTGCTGATCACGCCAAGCTTTTTAGAGGCCAATTTGGCCTTCTCTTCCAAATGATCACGAAACTGCACGTCACTCGATATGTCGATGCCGAGGAATCCGATACTGGCCGAGGCAACAAGAGGAGTGCCTTGAAACTGAGGAGATACGACGAAGGGGTTCTTTTTAGCGGTAAACGCGCAAACTTATATCTTCTGCGGATGGGGGATTAAACTAGACTAGATTTGGTCGCCCCCAGTCCGATATTTTGTTCAACAAAGTCTCGACTTCAAACACAAGTTTATCCCGGTACTCGGAGACGTTTTCCCGAGAAATATTGGCACGGCCGATGTACAGATCATCACCAGTGCCCATCTGCATAGCAATGAATGTTGCCGGTTTTCAACTTATCATTGACGTGCAGAAGAAACAGCGTTGGTGATATCACGCAGCCTTGTGGAACATCAGCATTAATAGGCTTTTAATCGGAACTTGCACCGTCTACAACGACCTTGATGCTCCGATCTGCATGAAAGCTGGTGATCCAATTGCACAATTTCTCGGGAAGCCCATAGAAAGGGAGCATCGAAAGAAGAGCTTTGTGCCAAACCTTTTGTGCCAAATATATGGCAACTACGGCAAAATCCTTCTTATGATGCAACTTATGGGCGAGCTCTATGTTCAACAGTGGACTTTTATATTGATAGTTTATATAAATACATACAATAGTAAGAAAATAAAAAAAATAAACTTTACTTACACTAGGTTTTTCTCCTGAATCGTGAAAACAGTTTAAATACCTACATAAATTGTACAAAGACAAACATCAAGACCCGTGACAATTATTTCTAGGCCATACAAATAGTTGTAACGTGCGGGAATCGAACCCGCGGGCTTCAGCACCGTGACACATTGCTAAGTCACTGCGCCATGGAGCCGTTAATAAACATATATAACACATAACAAAACACAAAAATGTCTAAATATAAAGGTAGCATCGTTTTAAAACTATATTCAACTTCGAGTACAGTAGCATAAAATACTTGATGCTCATTCCATTCTGAAATTTCTGTCAGGAGGCCACTTTAAAAATGCCAAACTTTACAGGTCCACATAGGCCTCCAGTTTAGGTCGCAACAAAGCACGGTCCTGAGCCACCTGCATCTTTGCCTACCTGCGTGTTTCATCTGATCGTCACATAATCAATTAAGGCAATTATATGTCTCTTATGTTTTAATCTAGATTTCATAATGTGATTAAATATACATTAATTTTAAATTAAAACTTCTTAGTTCAAGTTACAAACTTTTCACATTTATGTTTAGAGTATACGTGGTAGAGTCATGATGCAACTATATTATGGTTGTATAGCACGAATCGACCCGGGGAAGGACCACGCTCTCACAGAATATCAGGATAAAATAGCAGTTTAATGATGCCGCGTTTTGTATGGTGGGTGTAGAGAACCGGAAACCCTTTTTACTGGATACGAAGCATTCCATCTTAGTCCTCAGGTGTGACAGCACACCTGTATTTTGATTCTTAATTGAGGATAGATGAACTACGTGCTCGTTTGTTATCGTTATTAGTTAGTTTTGTTTCGTCCATGCGTTAGCATTAGATCGTTTATAACAAAACACATGATGTACACACTGTCGAATTTTGCCGACATGAAGATTTAATTGCGCATTATGTTTATTTAGTCTATAACTAAATACAAGTAATACTTCAAAAAATCGCTTCTGAATGCGGTTCAGCGTAACAAAACTTTCTCTGGGTTACGCAAAACTATAGCAACAAGCACGGGTGCCGCGCGCATTTTAACTAGCCTTTGACGCGGTTTCGACGCGGAATTCTTGATACCATTTGTGTGTATTAGCCCCAAGACACATTAGACGAGACTACACTTTATTCATGCGAGCTACGTTGCAGCTTTAATTAATTTATTTAACAAGTAAATTTACAGTACACATAAAATTACATTATCATAAAACGTATACATTTTTAAACTCTATGATATGCATATCAATTAAAAGTGTACATAACATTCACAGATTGAGTCATGTAACTTAATTTTAAATTTATTTGAAGTAGGAATAACATCCGATCAATACTATACAATGAGAAATTATTTAAGTAAAATCAGGATCAATTATTAGGAGAGAGCTTGTTAGATATTATACTCTCTTCTGGAGTATTGCACATTTTAAGAAAGTATAAAATGAATCATATTCTGAACAAATAGGCGAAATATCATTTTAATCGGAAACTCGACGATACATGATTAGCAAGTTCATTTTAATAAGCAATATAAGAGTCGTGAATATTCGTTATATTTGCCACTTATACGCACGATAGTGTAGTAATAGTAATATAACTGCGACATGAATGGGTCGGCATCACTGGCTCAATTCCCAATCTACTAGGTTAGATTCCCAATCCCCTTGGAATAGATAAGGGAGGAGAGTTGCTCGTTCAGAAACCAACGTTTCTGGATTGTTTGGAATAGTATATATTATATCGTATAATTTTTTTTTGTTTGCAAGCAGACAGACTTCTTATTCTTCATAAACCCTTCAAAGTGTACTGTTAGGCATTTTGGGATTTTCCATAGTCACTTCTTAAACATTCTTGGACGCAATGAGGTGACGGATTGCCTTACTACACGACAAGAAAATGATGTTTTTATTTCCAAAAATGGTCAATGGGTGATTGATTGAGCATCAAAATCGAATTTATAATTTTAAAAATGTATTAGCTGTATAAACTGAGTGATAAGGGATGCCCTAGATGAAAATTTATCGATACAATTGGCGATATATTGAAGATGGGCCAGATAAAGAGCACCCTTAACTGACGAGCATGTATGCTTAGGTATATGGATGTAAAGGAGGCGAGAGAGGTGTGTCAGGATCATGCCGAATTGAAATCCGTAGCCTCTGCCTACCTTTCTTTGTAACAGGTGTAATTATTTATGTGTGTATGTATTAGCTGTATTCATTTAAAGATGCGCCCAAACCGTCGTATCTGGCTCTGACATTAAGCGGCTAAATATGAATGACAATCGCGTATTGTTATCATAGGCTGTAAGTCCACGGTTCTCCCAGACCGTGGTAACCGCACTTAAGTGTCTGAAAGTGTTTGTGTGCGATTTCTCATCGCAGTGCATGTTACCGTGAGTTTGCACTCACAAAACATTCACAGAAAAATATATTCATTATTCTGTTTTCGACAATATATTGAATAGCGTGTGCATTGTTAAAGTATATGTTGGAGTAAAACAAAATTCACAACAAACACAAACAAAATACATCCATTAGATAATTATGTATGCATATTTATGGTGTCTACTTATTTTATATTTTAATGTATCCAACTTTGTTTACATTAGGTATGATAGGATTTAATGAAATGAGAGTTAGGAGGGAACTTGCGCTCATCTCGTATATTTTTTTGAATACTGCGAGGAAATTTGTATAATGCTGAAATATTAGGACAGCGTCATCTATGTGTTCCTGAGAGGTATGTGTGGCGCCGGCGGCAGCCGCGACTGTTGGTGGAGCCGCGAGGTCGCACCAACCTTCTGAGATCTCTAACGCGCGCACTCCGCACACTCAACTTAATAGCTTGTGAGACAGACCTGTTTTGTTGTACTCTGAGTGAATTCACAAGGACAGAATTATTTGTAATTTGTTACAAAAATTAAATGATTAAAACAAATTAGTTAGAGAGATACACAATCGCATTAAGAAATTAATCCTGTAATGATAGTTATAAGTTTCAGAAATAAATAGATGGTTGCAATACAAACCACACTTTTCTCTAATTACACAATTTCTTATCCTGTCATTCAGATTCAGCCCTAACATACTCCTTAACGGCCGCATTTCTAGAGCTTCTATTCTACACTAATTCTATTCTCGTAGAACACTCTGCCACACCCAAATCTCACTACCATATAATACGTTTGGAACTAACACAGCATTATGATTTAATATATGTATGTATTTCATCAGTTAGGCTCCAACATACTAACTCAAGCCAACATTATCTGCAACATCCATGTCATTTTTTCAAAAAATGTAAAACCATTGTCCATTGTTATATCAATAATATTTAAGTACAATACTCTACAAATTTAAAACGATACTATAAGCGAATATTAACGCGTTAGATCCTGGTGGGGACATTTTAAAATAATGTTAAACATTTGAAATCTTTTATTTAAGGAAGAGGGGGCAAACGATCATGCGGCTCACCTGATGGTAAGTGTCGACCGCCACCCGTGAATAACTGCAACAGCAGGGGAACAGTCCATGCAGAAAACATCAGCGTTAGCGTTCCAGGGGAATTTTAGGTACATTGCCGTCCTTTTAAGAAGGAGTAAGCTCATTTCTTGTATTATACACGTAGCATTTCTGTTGCAGACGAACTTTATTTTTTAAAACATTAGTTAGTATGAGATATAACTAGGTGGCGCTAGGGGTATATTTTCATACACCATATAACAGCCCCACTTAACATAATAATCTTTTTTTTTCTAATAGGGTAGAGTGACAAACGAGCACACAGTCCACCTGATGGTATGTGGTTGATGTGACCCATAGACAACTAAATCTAGCCTCGATTATGAATTGAAATGCAGACGAATTGTCACCCGGGAGGAAGAAGACAAAATGCCTAATTTCCAGTAAAAGGGGTTGCCGGTTCTCTACACTCACCATACTAACTACCAATTTAGCTGCAGCATGACTCTGTCGCATACAAGAGTTGAAACTAATTTCCTGTCGAGGTACATATTGTGAGTAAACAATACTTAAATATATACTAAAAACAAACGCATAACTTTAAACATCGTTTCGAACAATCTCCAACACGTTCATAAATGTATAATTCTTAATTGGTAGTCAGCCTTTGGTGAAGAAGTCGGCAGGCATTTCCTGAGTTGAAACATAATCAACTGAAATAAATTTATTTTAATAGCCTATTTAGCATAGTGATAGCTAACATCAATGGCCTCTGATCTACTATGTGACTGCCGACTTGTTGCCATTTTTAATGGACTTTTAATTATTACACTATAAGGAAATAATATATTACCAGCCAGTAACCTCGAACATCAAAATTCTAAAATAATAAGCTAAAAAAATAAACAGCTTTCTTTGATGATTCTGAGAGTGCAATGTATTCTACCTCAGTACTTGATAAAGAAACTGTCTCCAGATTTCTACTTTGCCAGGAAATTACGGAAACTGATTTTTCGTAGCAGTCACCAGTGTAAGACTTCCTATCCAAAATGCCCAATCAGTAAATAGCTTCTTTTTTAGCAATTTGAAGTCGGTTTTTAATTTTTGTTAAAAGTTATAAATTATTATTAGTTTTAAAACTTTACCATCTGTCTTATTTACAAACCCTTCAGAAATAGACACACACATATATATATATATATATATATAAAAAAAAAAAAAAAATAATTTTAAATATCCACTTAAAATCAGGTTTTACATCTAAGTGAGTGTACATATATTATCGTATTTAACAGTAAGAGCAGATAACATTCTTAGTGTGAAATGCTTTACTACAGGGATAACCTATCTACATAGCCTATAACTTTATTCTTTAAAGCATATTCGTTCACATGAGATATGACTAGGTGGCTCTAGAGGTACAGTGGTATATGTTACACCATAAACAATTATAACATCTTGATGTTGCAGAAGTCGTATCGGTTCGGAAAAAGCGCCGGCGGTAAACGATTCCACAAAGACGTCACGCAAGGAAGAAAACTCCTAGTTAATCGCACAGTGATCCATAATTTTAAAAGAAAGATGATCTATAATTTAAAGTTATTGCATACTTCTGACATAGCAATTAAGAATAAAAATAAACAAACGTGACCGACGACGACCACATTACATAAACTAAAGTGGCGGTGTTAGAATATCCACAATTACATATCGTCCCGCGGGTGTCCTCAGAGACGACAGGGGGAACCATAACAAAACAACTAAAATATTTAAAAAAAACTGCGGTTGCCAATTTGTCTGCCAAGCGTGCCAACTATTGCAAATACCTTCTTAGACTTTTGATAAGGTGTAAAGAATTCATGAAATATTTTTTACTTACAGTAGTGAAACTATATAAACACAATTTATTACCTAACAAAGAATTCAAGGCAATAAGTCTAGCGTTAACTTCAAATTCATTTCGTTTACAATTATTTTAAGTGTTTACTTAATGCAAATTTAATTGCTGTTTAGCAAATTTGTTAAAGTTGAAACGTTGGCTACTGTTTCGGATAGCCTTTTCAAAGTCAAATTTATTGTTTTTACTCGCCCTTAATAATTTGTGATGTATGCTTCACAAGATACTGCTGTACATAGACCTTAGGGATTAAAACAAAAATGGTCTTGAGCCATCCGTACCTTTCAACTTCCTGCAGATCATCCCTCAATCT
>CAJQZP010001378.1:0-31629 GCA_907164705.1 Parnassius apollo
CTCATCCAGATAGATAATTTAAAAATCTATATTCTCCAAGTTTTATTTAATTTTTTAAGTTCGTTTTTTCTTTTTTTAATTTAAATAATTCCAAAATTTGTGTGAATTCTATGATAAAGGGGCGTGCGCAGAGTGCGGGCGGCATTCGTACGAGGTAATTGTGTCGCTCGTCGCAGTCGCCGACGTTCAGTATTTATTATTATTATTATTTATTTATTTATTCGATAATAATTTTACAATATTTAGATTGATATTTCACAGTATAAACATAAGCTATACAGCTTTACCGTGTACCGATGCCATCAACATACATAGCATGATAATTATTATACCTAATAATTATATCATACATCTTATTGTTGTGATGCACGCATTGAACCGCGCTCCTCGTTACAGTCAATAAACCGGTTTGCTATTGGTGGCGTTATTTGCCTACCTGGATTGACGCGTCGAGTTCGCATGTACAGGCTGTTCAAATAATTTGATAATAATTAATGATATTAAAGATAAATTTATTTTATATTATTAATTATTATTGTAAGTGTAACATTAGTTTTTATAGTATTAATGTGTAGCTTATAATATATTATTTTTATTTTAGAATACTTATTATAAGTTACTTAAGAAGTAATTCTTTAATATATTTTTGATGTTGCGTTGATTAATTTGTTTTTTTAGTTGTGATGGAAGTTTGTTTATGATATCGGGAATCATGTATTCTAATGTTTGTTTTCCATATAGATCTATGTATTTTGGTAATACTAAGGTAGGTTTCTTTGACTGTCGTGTGTTAAAATTATATTGTATTGAATTTGTATATTTTTATTAAAGTAATTTTCAATAAGTAATATATACTTTACTTTATTATGTACAGGTAATTTTTCACAGAATTCAAAGATATTATCTTGTTGGTCTTTAAATTTGTCTGTAACACTTTTTGGTACTAGAGTTTTTAAAATACGGAGTTGTAAGGTGTAAATTATGTCTAGGTGTATTTTATAGGTCCTACCATAGCAAGAAAGGCCATACGGTATTATAGATTCTGCTAATGAGATATATAATAATTGTATTCTTATATCGTATGGTATTTTGTATTTTATTAATGTGAATTTGGCCAGAATTTCTCGAAGTCTGTCGGATATATGGTCAATATGCCCTTTCCAGCTAAGGTGACTATTGATTATAAGCCCAAGGTAAGTATGTTGTTCCACTACATCAATCTGGACACAGCTACAATGCACGCTGTTATTGTGTAAGCATTGGTGGCTATGAGCTATTAGTTTTGGTATCTCGTCGCTTCTGTTTTTGGTACTACTGATGTACATAACTTTGGTTTTATTAAAATTAATTACCAGGCCCATATCATGCGACCATTTGGTTAACATGTTAAAGTCATCTTGCAGTTGACTCATGGTGTGATTGATATTTTTCCCAGCTATGAATAAACATGTGTCATCTGCGTATTGATATATTTCACAATATTTCAATGCATTTATTAGGTTATTAACATATGTGAGGTAGTGTAATGGGCCCAACACTGATCCTTGAGCCGTGCCCACAGTTACATTTACAGTTTTGATTAGTGCATCTTTTACTTTTACAACAAACTTTCTGTTTGCCAGGTAATCCTTGCGCCAATCCAATAAGGGTCCTCTAATCCCACTATCATGCAAATTCTTTGTAAGCTTATTATGCCTGAGTGTGTCAAAGGCTTTGCTGTAGTCAATAAATACTACAAATATGTGTTTTTTTTTCGTTTAGATGTTTGTCCTAAAAATAGACGTAGATAAAGAAATTGCATAAAAAATTACTTAAATAAAAATGCAATAAGCTTGTTAATTTTATAGGTAGTAACATATTAAAATAATAAGTTTTTTAGGATATTTATGTAAAAATAAAGGTTATATTATTTTCTAACTACATTCACGCTTGCGCATATTAAACCGCGGAATTTCACTAGTTTTATTATCAAAATAATAATTGACAACCCTACCCTTTTTTTAACATGGGGGAAATGCCTACGCATACCCGCCTCGCCGGGGCAAGGACGGGTTATGTCGGACTCGCACCGACTAAAACCCCATGGTGTTCTACCTTCGTCGCATATTGGCAGGGCTACGGGAATGCTTTCGCACACTTCCGCGGCCCTACCAGCGACTGCCGCCCCATGGCAGCACCTCCTCGGGAGAGGAATATTCCTCCCCCGTTCTCCTTCCCAAGTAAGGCGCACCAGAACACATGGCACGCCTTCCTCCACGGCCTCCAATTGCATCCGCGCAACAGACGCCCCCGCGTCCGATGCGCGAAGGCCATGGGGCCAGGAAAAACGAGCACTTAGAAGTACTAGCCTTCCCGACCCAGCGGCGGATCTGGTCTATGGCTCCGCCGCCAACCAAGATTCGACTGCGGAAGATAGGGAGAGCGGCGCCTCGCAATAACGACAATCCTCTCCCCCCGCAGCCCCATCACCACCGCATCAACGGTGCGGCCCCGTTTGAGTCGCGGAGGATAGGGCGAGTGGCGCATCGCCATACCAACACTCCTCTTCCTCCGCGACTCCACCTCGGCTGCAGCGGTAGAGGGTGCGGAGTTCCCACTCCTGCAGTCCACCAGCACACATCCGAAGTGGGCTCCCCAAGCCCACTCGGAGTGGCTCACCTCAGGCCGGCCCTTCACCTCGGGCCAGCCACGTGGGTTCCTCTTTGTTCACCGTGGGAGACCAAGCCACCCCGCCACGACAAGGCGGGAACCCGTTCGGGGGGTGACAACCCTACCCTAAACCCTACCCTGAAGTACCGACAGACAGACAGAGACAGTGACAGAATCTGCAACAACGTTGGGATCGTCTGGCGAGCATCAAACCCGTCCCCAAGGGTAGGATGCAAAGAAAGACCGCATCCCATCCCAATCGGCTGACCTATAGTGCCAAACACGGCGGCAGCCTGCAGAATGCAACTGCGATTTCAGCGTGAGTCGCACCACACTCCGGACAAGACAATGGTCCGAGGAGCCTAAAGAGGCGTCGACGGAAATCTGATATCCGTCCGGGTGAGTGGTCACCAGAAGGTCCAACAGGGAAGGTGCATGATCCTTTACATCTGGAATCCGCGTAGGCGAAGTAACCAGATGTGTCAGACCATATGCCAAGACAAAATCATGAACAGATCTCCCCGCATGATCGGTTAAACGTGACTCAAGCCATTCGGCGTGATGGGCGTTAAAGTCGCCGAGGATCACGATCTCTGTGGAGGGGATCTGCTGTAGCAACGAATCTGTAGCCATTTGGACGTGATCGAAGAGTCGGTTGGTCGGTCGGAAGAGATGTCGGAGAAATAATAAGAAAATATTTCGAAGACATGCGAAGTTCTCCAACACGCATTGGGGCAGCGCGATGGACAATTCCTTGCCCTAGGACCCTTTCAGAAATGAGCGGAGCCCTGTGCCCAGGACTAGGACGTATATAGGCTATAACTTTAAGTTTAATTTTAACTCTAGCTCGAATAGCCTACTAATGAAATTCAAATGATCGGTTTGGGCAAAATAAGGCTAGGTAAGTCAAATTAGGGCATTTTACAGTACTTACTTAGATATCTTTTACCTAATAACAAGCACAAGTGTGTACCTAATCACAATACCTACTAAATTATTTTGATTAGGTAAGTACATATTTGTGCACCGTAATATCTACAAACCAAAAAATTTAATAAACAAGCCTCTTCAACCATTTCAGTTGAAGCAAGACAGTTATACTGTAATTCTATGGTTTCTTGACTCGAGTCTTTTACTGTCGTATCGTCATTGTTCGTATTTAGCCTGCAATAAAGAATAAATTATATTAGATCTTGCATGAAAACAAAACGGAATTACTTTTAATAAATCATTTAGATACATATTTTAGCTTTATATTTGAAAAGGTTCATAATATTTATAATATGGTAACCGCAAAAAATATCACATCAAATTTTATAAATTCCGGTTATAATTTCATAACTCTATGGACTCAAAAGTGCGCCCGACTTCCCATTATCATTTACAATTATTGGTAAACTTGAATAATTATTTTTGCCATCAAATTCGCATTCAGGTATTTTTCTTCTCCTCCTAAAATAAAAATATACTATGTAATAACACGTAGGATATTAACGGAATAAAAGTAAGTGAACTTTGCATAATACATCAAATTACTTACAGAATTTCATTCATCTTTAGAGAAGAAGATCTTTACAGAAAGTCAGCTGAATTATATATGAGATTTAGGGTGGCGGATTCCGACTCTGTAGTAAAAATTATTCATGCATTAAGTAGTTACAAAGCACCTGGTTATGATGGCATTAGAGCCAAAGACATAAAAAATATCTGCAAAAAATTAATATACCCATTGCTAAATGATTTTGTTAATGCAAGTATTAAGAGGGGTACCCAATGTATTAAAAATCGGTATTGTTAGACCGATATACAAAAAAGGTGGATCATTAGATTACGAAAACTATAGGCCAATAACTATTCTACCCACAATTGATAAAATTGTTGAAAAATATATTTGTAAGCAAATTTATGAATTTTATGGCAACAACAAAATATTACAAGAAAAAAATATTGATTTCAACCTCATAAAAATACATCACAGCTGTTAACATCATTTACTAATAGTATATACAAACATCTAAACGAAAAAAAAAAACACATATTTGTAGTATTTATTGACTACAGCAAAGCCTTTGACACACTCAGGCATAATAAGCTTATAAAGAGTTTGCATGATAGTGGGATTAGAGGACCCTTATTGGATTGGTGCAAGGATTACCTGGCAAACAGAAAGTTTGTTGTAAAAGTAAAAGATGCACTAATCAAAACAGTAAATGTAACTGTGGGCACGGCTCAAGGATCAGTGTTGGGCCCATTACACTACCTCACATATGTTAATAACCTAATAAATGCATTGAAATATTGTGAAATATATCAATACGCAGATGACACATGTTTATTCATAGCTGGGAAAAATATCAATCACACCATGAGTCAACTGCAAGATGACTT
The DNA here is from genome assembly GCA_907164705.1 of Parnassius apollo. Lineage (NCBI taxonomy): Eukaryota > Metazoa > Arthropoda > Insecta > Lepidoptera > Papilionidae > Parnassius > Parnassius apollo. The sequence continues at coordinate 5,038 of CAJQZP010001378.1, forward strand.
TAACATGTTAACCAAATGGTCGCATGATATGGGCCTGGTAATTAATTTTAATAAAACCAAAGTTATGTACATCAGTAGTACCAAAAACAGAAGCGACGAGATACCAAAACTAATAGCTCATAGCCACCAATGCTTACACAATAAAAGCGTGCATTGTAGCTGTGTCAAGATTGATGTAGTGGAACAACATACTTACCTTGGGCTTATAATCGATAGTCACCTTAGCTGGAAAAGGCATATTGACCATATATCCGACAGACTTCGAGAAATTCTGGCCAAATTCACATTAATAAAATACAAAATACCATACGATATAAGAATACAATTATTATATATCTCATTAGCAGAATTTATAATATCGTATGGTCTTTCTTGCTATGGTAGGTACCTATAAAATACACCTAGACAGAATTTACACCTTACAACTCCGTATTTTAAAAACTCTAGTACCAAAAAGTGTTACAGACAAATTTAAAGACCAACAACATAATATCTTTGAATTCTGTGAAAAATTACCTGTACATAATAAAGTAAAGTATATATTACTTATTGAAAATTACTTTAATAAAAATATACAAATTCAATACAATATAATTTTAACACACGACAGTCAAAGAAACCTACCTTAGTATTACCAAAATACATAGATCTATATGGAAAACGAACATTAGAATACATGATTCCCGATATCATAAACAAACTTCCATCACAACTAAAAAAACAAATTAATCAACGCAACATCAAAAATATATTAAAGAATTACTTCTTAAGTAACTTATAATAAGTATTCTAAAATAAAAATAATATATTATAAGCTACACATTAATACTATAAAAACTAATGTTACACTTACAATAATAATTAATAATATAAAATAAATTTATCTTTAATATCATTAATTATTATCAAATTATTTGAACAGCCTGTACATGCGAACTCGACGCGTCAATCCAGGTAGGCAAATAACGCCACCAATAGCAAACCGGTTTATTGACTGTAACGAGGAGCGCGGTTCAATGCGTGCATCACAACAATGAGATGTATGATATAATTATTAGGTATAATAATTATCATGCTATGTATGTTGATGGCATCGGTACACGGTAAAGCTGTATAGCTTATGTTTATACTGTGAAATATCAATCTAAATATTGTAAAATTATTATCGAATAAATAAATAAATAATAATAATAATAATAATAATAATAAATACTGAACGTCGGCGACGGCGACGAGCGACACAATTACCTCGTACGAATGCCGCCCGCACTCTGCGCACGCCCCTTTATCATAGAATTCACACAAATTTTGGAATTATTTAAATTAAAAAAGAAAAAACGAACTTAAAAAATTAAATAAAACGTGGAGAATATAGATTTTTAAATTATCTATCTGGATGAGCGACGTGCCTAAGGTTACCCAATTCTAATTCCCCGATCGAGCCTTAAGCCTATTACGCGAGATGTTACACCAAATGGACTGTATAAGCGGATGGCTTCTTCCGTCTCCACAAATGGCGACTATAGCATGCGGTTTTCCTGGCAATGCACTCGCTCTTCCCTAAACGAACTATTGCTTGCCAAAGTCTATGAAGGAACCCTGCTTGATCACGCTAGGAGAAAATGAAATTGGAGCGGATTAACTAATAAACACAATTATGTCAAGCAGGCTTATAACTGGAAGTTACTCACCGGGGTGTTGCTTCGATGCGGCTTGGGCGCTTTGTTGCTGCGGTGCGACTTCTGGCGGATTCTCTGGGGCCCCAGAGATGCGTTCCTGTCCGGTGATGCGATGGAAGAGAGCGGGGCGCGACTGTTTCTCACACAAGGTGAGGCGGTTACTCCTGAGGCTCGATGCCTCCAGGCTAATGCGGTTGAACTAGCAGTGCGCGTGGGCAAAGCCCTCTAGGACTCGACTGTTCTAGGCGGGGTGGTTCCAACTGGTGCGCGAAGGGAAGAGAGCGCACGTAGGCCGTGCGCGCACTTATATTTCCTCGGCTGCGAGAATCACGTGACATTCTAGAATCATCTTCTTTCCCCTCTCACCCCGGTGTGTACGGAGGGACAACAGGTGAAGGAAAGGTCGAAGGAAGGACAACGCTTGGCAAGCTACCCTCGAATAAAATTAAAAATACGAATGGTTTTCCGCGCAACCACTATCCATTAGTGTAAGCCTCAAATGATTAGAGCATTTCGTTTAGCAACAGATGCATGTATTCAAGAATTTTAGTCATTTTTTAAAAGTTGATTTTAAATGTATTTAAAGCACATAAAAACAAATTGGAACGTGGAATGTGATGACAAGATATCTAACATTAATAATGTGCTTTTATATGTAGTTTATTTTTCATAACTAATGAGATAATAGAGTCTGAAAAACGGCACTTTCGCAACATTTTGGTCAGGGATACACCTTAACCCTAGAAGCCTAATCTTTCTCAGAGATACATAAAGCCTTAACATACGCCTCAGAGGCGTGCATATATAAATAACCATTTCTGGGCTAAAGTATAATTATTTACGATTTTTAAGGACCCGTAAGATAGGCATTTATTCTAGTAACAAAACACAGATTCATTAAGTAGTGAAAATTATCTATCATTATATAAGGGTTATATATATATATATATATATATATATATATATGTCATATACCTATAATTAATGAGGTTAAAAAATTTGTAATCTATTTCTTACATTCAAGATAATAAAATTGACTTTATATTTTATTTTGTTCAATTTGTTAATACCCACCCAGTATTACTAATCACAAATAATCACAATACCTCATTAGTTATTGTAATTGGGCAAAAAATATCTATTTAGTTACTAATACCTACCCAGTAGGTAAATATTAAAATAATAAACGTAGCATTACAAACAGTAAATCTCCCTCAAACTCAGTTTACTAATATTGTTCCTAAATAAGGAATAGCAGATAAAAGATTAGTAATAACTATTGCTCCTCAAAATTATATTTGACCTCAAGGTAAAGCATATCCTAAAATTCTGTAGCTAAATGAAATAATAATACCTACTATTCAAGTATATTTTCAATATGTATGTAAGTAAATGAAAATAACAAAAATGAAGCACCATTAGCATGTAGAGTTCGAATCCACAATTAACATTTCGACAAAATATAATTTACACTATAAAAAGCTAATTCAATATTAGCAGTAAAGTATGTAGTTAAAGATAATCAAAATAGTCATTTTTCTTAATTAAATAATAAATGAGAATACATAAAATATAATGCAACTAATATACCGAATAAAGAAAATTAAAAAACATTTATCTTTGTCTGCCGTGTCTATTTCAATAAAACAGTTCAGATCATAGACATTGAAAAAATAATACTACGTTCGTACCAGTAGGTGGCGTCTTGCAGATTTCTTACGCGATATATTGTAGCGAGAGTCGGCGGACCGAACGCTCAAGGTCGTTCGCTAGGGAGGCCTAAGATTTAGGTTTATCCAAGGCCTCATTCTGTCAGCAGCAACCACGCTCTCAAATGACTTTTCTTTTTATTTAATTCCGAAATATCTGCAATCTTATTTCTGTCGTTTCCTAACGTTTTAACTATAATATACGGGCCAGTAAATTTTGATAAAAGTTTGGTACTTTTACCTTTGTTTGTAAAAATTCTTCCTCGTTATTTTAACCAAATCAATACTCCTTATAAACTACGGCGGGAGCCCGTCCAGCATCATATCGATTTTTTTGTTTGCCTTGATCAATTCTGATATTGGTACTGATCTCGTTTCTCAACTCTCTCAAATTCTCAAGTTTAGTATCAATATTGAGTTTGTTAGAAATACTATCACGGAGTTTGATACCGAACAAGGCTTCCGACGGAGTGTTTTAGGTTGAGCTATTGATAGTGGTGTTTAGGCCCCATTGTATTTTTCCCGTATACGTGTCCCAGTCACGTTCGTCACTGCCTGCGTTATACTTAGTCAAAGCGTCTAGTATCATCTGATTGAACCTTTCAGCTTGGCCGTTCGCTCTGGGACACGCGACGGCATTTAGAACAAGTTTTATTCCGTGAGAATCACAGAATCTTTTAAACGCCTTGGAGGTAAATGAAGTACCTCGATCAGATATGATTCTGGACGGTAGTCTAAAATCATAAACAATATTTTCAAGAACCTTGAGCGTACTTTTAGTTTTTTTGGTTTTCACGGGCTTTACAAATACATATTTCGTAAATGCATTCACGACAGTTAATATGTAAACATTCCCCTTCCTGTTCTTCACAAAGGGACCTAGTTTGCAACCTTCTCAATAGGAAACAAATGGCCCGTTTTTTGTTTAGCAGCGTTGTCCTTATTGTACGCACACTCTAAACAGCACCCTACATATTTTTTATAAACTGGCGCATTTTAGCGAACCGGAATTGTGATTGAATTTGCTCAGTTGTCTTTCCTATTCCTAAACGGCCTATATCGTCATGATTGAACAGACATATATGGAAACGTACACTTCGGGGAACTACGAGACGCAATTTGTCATCAACTCTCCAGTAATACTTTGACGAAAGGTCACAGTCAAAAGGTATTTGGTACAAGACTACAACCGCATCTTTCCCGCTTCCTTTGGTTGAAGGATGCAATATGGGAAGGCAAGAAATTATTACAGCAATGCGGCTTCGTTCCGGACATGTACGATTAAACAAATTTGCGTTTGTAATGAGAAAAGTGAATTCACCAAATTGTGACAAATTTGGAGTTGTGGAAGATGTTATTCATATTACGATGGAATGTGAACGGAACGAAGCATATAGAAAGCAATTAGGTTTTGACAAAAATACCTTAACAACATAATTTTTCTTTATGTCCTTCAACTCCTCATCGTTATCCGGATTGAGAACTTTTGATATTCGAGAAATATCAGGGTCAGTCATTTGTAAAGGTAACAACCAGCTATCCGTCTCTATGCGGTAAACTGTGCAAAGGGAATCCTCTGTAGGACTATTTTGCAGCCACCACCAAGTTATGCGTGGTATAAGGTCGCGTTTAGTAAGAGTTGTCCTAAGAACATGTCAATCAGTAACTACTTTAAAGAAGATACCTAAAAGGTACACTCGGAATTGCTTTCCAATCGCTTTTTTGAAAATTGAAAAGAATCAGAGACGCGTAGCAAACTGAGATAATTTAGCAAGTCTTCTGGTTCCCTACCGTTTAATGCCCGAGCACCATTCCTAATTGATTTATCAGTAACACCGTGAACTACACAATCTACGGCTTTCCTTCCCACAATTTCACGTCGATTTATTAAAGTCAGTTTGTCATAGAAATACTCGCATTAGTTTTCATTAACACGTGTTGTACGATTAAGCATTTCTTCGAGAAGCCGACCATAAATTTTGCTCATAAGGAAATGCTTTACGAAGCTTCGCCTGCCAATCACTCCAACTATAAAACTACCGTGGGCAAAGCCTCTAACCATTTTTTTGCCTTTTGTGTGAAGTCCTGTTAATTTCTGCAAAGGAAAATGAATGGTTTGCTTCTAGTCCCAGTCATAAATACTACTACATTCGTTGACTTTATTTAACTAACTATCTATGCTTTGACTTTTATTGGATGGATCAAACTCCCGAACAATGCTTTTTAGCTGGTTACTATTCAGTCTTTGAGAATACTTGTTCTTACTTAAAAATGAAATCAGCTTGGTTACCTCGTCAGCGGAAAGTGCTGTATCTGCATCCGATGAGGCTACCGTGAGAGGTGCAGGTGTACGATTCTCTGGACGCACCTCCGCTCCAGTGTCCACCTCCTCGATGACCCAAAACGCCATCGCAGCTACGTCAAGAACCGTTTTCGTGGTGCAGGCGATGGAATAAAAGTACTTTTCCGCTTCCTGTTGCGGTTTCTAAGCCAATCCGGATTCATCCTCGAATAAGATCAAGCATTAGATTTTTTTTAACAATAAAGGTCATATTCACTCAAGTCAAGATTCCCTGGAATTCTTTTGTTTTGAGGACTGTGGGATGACATAATCTTAGTCTTGAGGCATTAAGTTTCTTAATATTTCTGTTTATTATTAACTAAAGTTTTCTGTTATTTTATTTTTATTACCCTTTTGTGGAGAAATGTATCATTAAAAGTAATAATGATGAGAGTTGTATCATAATATAAAGGAATTTATCTCATTAAGGAGAACAATACACATTCAAATCAAACGGACAAGCACCCAATTAAAAGGGTTAGGAAGTTTTTTTCCCGCAAGTGAGGCGTCAGCATATCGTTCACACCTCTGCCTTTCCAGACACCAGTGGAAAAATTCAAGTATGCAAAAAATAAGAAATAAGAAAATTAATGAAATTTTACCTAGTGGGTGATGCATATAATCACATGACCTTACTAGAGAGGCACATGACTACAAGGACACACTTGGCCCTTACTGAGGCCACAAAAGGCACACATGGCCACAAGGACACACTTGGCCCTTACTAGGGGCACACATGGCCACAATGACACACTTGGCCCTTACTAGAGCACACATGGTCACAAGGACGCACTTGGCCCTTACTAGGGGCACATACGGCCACAAGGACACACTTGGCCCTACTAGGGCACACATGCACAAGGACATACTTGGCCCTTACTAGAGGCAGACATGACCACAACACATTTCCTTACTAAACCACAAGGACACACTTGGTCCTTACTAGAAACAATCCCTTATGATACTTAATAAATACTTTTCTACCGACTGATAAGTACTAAAGTAATACAATCGCAATAGAACACTATTGAGGAGTAGCCTCAACCACCAGGCACTATATCGCTCCTTCGAAATGGAATTGTTGAAGAGTTGCCTCAACCAAATGCCATTTCGTAAAAGTATAAAAAGTGTAGGTAACAAAAAAGACTTTAGCTAATACAAAATACATCGCAGCAAAACGCTATTGAGGAGTAGCCTCAACCAAGTTTCTCACGTGCGATGCATTTTATGTCGCTTGTTCGAAATGGAATTGTCGATGAGTGGCCTCGCCCAAATGCCATTTTGACAAGAGTTAAAGGTGTACGTAAGTACCTATATCTACTAACAAATGCTAATATCCCCGTAGCGAACACATCAAGGAGTCGCCTTCCAAAAACACAAGCGAATCAAAATGCTATTTCTATCAACTACTAGCAATTCAAATCGATAACGTGACTTTACAACATAACACTATCCGGGCACATTATCGGAGAGTTACCCCGACCAAAATGACCCTACACCGTGTACACTGTGCCACTAAATCCAAACTAACATTTCTATTTTGTCGCAAAAAGCATTCAATCAATTTATCAAGTATGTCAAAAGGGCCATAAGCATTTAAATGTAAAAAAATTGAATTGTACAAACCTTCAAATAATGTGGGCAGCAGAGAATCGTCCCACTTCAGAGATTTTAAGAATTAAACTCAAGGGTAATAGAAAAACTAATTTTATGGATTCGTGTCGTCCACAATTCACATTCTGAGATAAATATTATAATAACGTAGCTGGTACTTTTCAATTTAAATTATAATACAAAATTATTATGAATAATTTAAGTAAAACTATTTTGGCGAATAATTTATCCCTTGACCAGAAGCCACCCCTACTCCAACAGAAATGGCGCTCCGACCGCTGGCTCAATCTCAAAGCAAAAAACGTTTCCACTATCACTTTTCTTAACTTGCTTCTGATTGGTGCGTGTAGGAATTGTCAGTTTCAAACCAACCAATCAGAGACAAGCAGAATTACTACCAATTTGAGCGGAAATACGTATTTATTTTAGCAACTTATTATTGAAAAATAGATTGAATCATGACATGTATAAGAATATTTGGTCGAAGAATATTTGGTATTTCAGTTCACTGACCAACAATACGTGGCAGCATACCCGTTTTAAAATTACACAGTACAGTCTGTTACAATTTTGAAACGAATTCCTACCAAATATACATGAATTTTCTTTTTAGGGAAGCTACTACACCTGGTGTAGTAGATTATATACAGGTATATAATCAAAGACTTGGTATATAATATTTGCATAAATTATATCAACCTACAGTTAATATATCAACAATTAAATATTAATTCTGCTTTCAACATACGGATAAAAAAATTGTGTTAGTATTTAGTAAGTTAATGATTACCTACTTCAATACCCTGTCGGTAACGTATAATAATATTTGAGCCTTCCTTTGAGTTGTCAATAGGAATACTAATAACTCCGGTACGCATTCATAATAATAACAATGTTCATTTTAGACACACAGAAGAACAAAGTATAACAATAATTATTATTACTTTAATTTATATGATTAATATTTATTATTACTCACAATTTATCTTCCGTGTACGTGTTCTCTACTCAACAGTTTTAGTAAGACTGCCACTCAAACCGACGACATCTGACTTTTATAGGCTTGTAATTTAACAGTGCTAAAGATGGCGTTGCTTGTGTGGTTTCCGTTACAAGTTTTTAATAAAATTGGATATTAAGCTGTAGGCATTTTTACATTATAAAACATTATTTATATTTCTTGTAATAATCTTAAACAGTTTTACATTCTAGTTATAAATATAAGCAAAAAATAAATAACTAGACATAATCTAAAACATTAATGTACCCACAGGCTTATAGCATGGAACTAATTAATTACCCACAGTGTTAATTGCAACAATATAAATTATTAAAGTGCTAATAACTGTAATAAGCTGCTTATGGCTGTAGATAGATGGCGGTATAACTATAATTTGAGGCAGCCGGACTGTACCCCTATGGTGGCTCGGTAAGAATATCCACTACCTCATATCCCATATCCCGTGTGTGTCGTAAGAGGCAACGGAGGGTAAAAAATCAGGAGATGGACATTGACGTCTTCTTTATAACGACTAAAATTGAAAACCGCAGTTGCCAACCCGCTCGCCAAGCGTGGCGACTATAGCAAATGATCCTCTATGTGGCAACCTTCCCCCATAGATAGATAGACCTATGTTCAGCAGTGTACTTTAATATGCTATGACGGTAACAGTTCTGTACCCAGATCAGCAACGGGCAGTAGGATCAATGGTATTTTTAAAATTAAATTATTTATTTTTGTTTACTGAAGCTAAAGTGACAAACGAACTTGTGCAGTCCACGTGATGGTAAGTGGCTTCTGCAATCCGTTAACACTTGCAACCAACTTCAAACAACCAAGACTAAAGATGCTTCGTCACCTCTGAGGGCTAAAATGAATTTAAAAACTATACCCTTTTTTTCAAACTTTACACTTGGTGGGAGTTTGATCCGTATGCAAAATGGGGAAACTAGAACTTCGTGCGGTTATTTAAATATTAATTTTTCTACGAAAACTGTTCTTAAAGAACTGCAGCTTACTTTGGCAGACAATGCTCCGTCTTGTTTTACAGTGACATAATAGTGCGCTAAAACAAAAACAAACATGATTGGGCAGGATGCAATCAGAAGTTATTGCTTTAACTGCATTGTAGGTTTAAGAACAGTGGGATGATACTCACATGTTATTAGTATTATTTGGTACCTACGCCATGCTCGCCATGAGGATATTATCCGGCCTGCCCCCTTCTTAGAAGAAGTTTTATAAAGAATTCATTAATTATAAGTACAATAAAATAAATGAACTTTTAAAACAAAATATTTGTTGTTTACCTACACGCAAAACCCCATCAGAACTTCATCATTATCAAATTGTTGCAGTTCACTGCTGAATATAGGTATCTCCTAATTCACAATGCTGAGTAGATACCGATCCTTATCTCAATCTACCTACTTAATGGTAGAACCACGTTGTAGCTATAATACAGTTGTAGCACGAATGAGTCTACTCGACCGGGGAATAACCACGCTCTCCCAGAATACCAGTGTAAAATAGCAGCCTTTTTACTGGAATCGAGGCATTCGATGCTAGTCCTCAGAGGTCACAACGCATCTGAATTTTGATTCTAAATCGAGGATAAATGTAGATGTCTATCGGCCACAGCATCCACTAACCATCGGGTGGACTGTCTGTTCGATTGTCACCCTTATTCTATAAAAAAAATATAATGGTTAGTAAAGCACTATAAAGTAGCGAAAAGCAATATAGAATATTTACTTTATCACAAAAACAATGTTTATTTGCCTATATGTAACGAGCTACATAGGTACACTGGGAGAGGTTTTGGCCGTCGACGGATTGTCGCTCCTGTTTTGTTGCTTGAATAATGGTTTGAAGTAGATTTTGATTCGTAAAAGTGATGCGATTTTGTGAATTGTCTGCGCGTGTGAACTATTAGAGAAAACATTGATATAATCTCCCAAAAACTGTGACGCATCAGCATATTGTGATAAATAAATCGATTGTATGGGTGATTAATTTGAATAATCAAAATAAAATATATGGAAAAAATTACGTTAACCTATTACATAAAAAACAGCAATTTCATAGGTAAATACCTAAAATTAAAATTACATTTTACGATCATTGATCAGTGAACAGAGTCAACTAGTAAGCAGTGATATATTTATAACGAAAACAATAAAGATAATAAAAACATGACTAGTATCATCTTACCATCAGTCTCATAGCACCAATACATTAAATATTATTATTATTATTTTGTATGTATTAGTGGTTATATATATATATATATATATATATATATATATATATATATATATATATATATCTATGTGGATAACGAGCGGTCATGAAATTGTAATGCCTAGGTTCGCGTCCTGTCTTCGGTCCAACATTTTTTCCTCTTTTTTTCAAGTTCCCTTCTTTTTGTGAGAAAATCCATTATTTCGAGCCCCTTTTTTTAGTATTTTTTAAAAATACGAAAATTTTAATTAAACTAATTTCATTCATGATTTTTATGTCAATAAGATCAAAAAATATTATTCATGTAATTTGTATCTAATGGAACCATTCCATTCGGAAGTTGGGGTCTCCAAAATGGCCGTTTTGTAGGCGTCCACAGCTTCTTCAGGTGATGAAAATCTCTGTCCACGCAATTTATTCTTTATTTTAGGGAAAGTATAGAAATCATTAGGACTTAGGTCGGGGCTGTACGGCGGATGGTCTAATAATTCTATGTTTTCTAGCTCTAAATACTCTTTTGTTCTGTGTGCGGTGTGAGAACTCGCATTGTCGTGATGGAGGAGTTGCGGCGGTTACAGTTCTCTTTACGGAGTTCAGAAACGACCTGTGACAAACAAATGCTGGCATACCATTTTGCATTAACCGTTCTTTGTTCCTCAAGAGGAATAGTCGTAGCATGGCCAGTTTTGGAGACAAACGTGGCCACCATTTTTTTTTGCAACAGTCTGTGAACGAACAATTTTTGTTGGCTTTAACTCATTTTCGAACACCCAAACTCGTGACTGGTTTTTTGTTTCGGATTCGTAAGCATATATCCAGGATTCGTTACCTGATACAATGTTGTATACAGCATTTGAGGATCCTGCATAGAATCTTTCGAGAGTTCTGACGCACCAAGTAACGCGAGCCGCTTTTTGCTCTTCACAGAGCGAATGCGGTATCCATCGGGAAAACAACTTTTTTACACCTAATTGTTCATCCAAGATTATTTGTATTTGACTCATGCCAATGTGTAAAGTTGCCTGAATTTTGCAGTACGTCACATGTCGATCTTTTTCAATCAGCTTACGCAAAGCATCAACGTTTTCTTGGGTGACTGCAGTTTTTGGACGACCTTGACGGGGATCATCACTGAGCTTGACATGTCCACGTTGAAATTCAGCAAACCAGCGATAAGTAGTGGTTTTGGAAGGGGCTTCATTACCAAATGCAGAAATCATCCGGTCAACACACTGCTTTTGTGTTAAACCACTTCGAAAGTCATAATAAATCATCGCTCTTGAATTTTCTCGAGTCAATTCCATTTTCTCAACGACTAAACATGCATGACAAAACCTTGTGACAAGACCGAGAATCTTTTTTTAAATAAATAAATGGTTTTCGAATTTTAAAAACAAGGAGTTTTCAATTAAAAATTTTTTAATATGACAGGAACAGTGGAAATATTCCATTTCCGATACTTTTAGTGCAGCCTAGGTAACCACTTATACGTGGTAGGTCCCATAATGAATTGGCCTAACTACGAACCAATGAAGGAAATGAAACGAAACCAATTTTATTTTTCAATATAATCACCATGAATACTAACACACTTCTGACATCTGTGAATCAACATCTCTAAACATTTATAAAAATAATCACATTTTTTATCCTCAAAATGACTGAAGACGGCCGCCTGCAACTCTTCATAGCTTGAAAATTTTCTTCCTCTTAAGTCCCGCTTTAAATTTGGAGATAAATAATAGTCGGACGGGGCCATGTCTGGACTGTAAGGTGGATGTTGAACTTCTGTGAACCCGCATTGACGAACTGCATCCTTCGAAACACCAGCGGTATGAAACAGGGGCGTTGTCATGGTGCAACAGGACACCTTTAGACAGCTTGCCTCTTCGTTTTTCCTTTATCTTGTCTCGTAATTTATATATTAAAGAAGCATAATATTCGCCGTTCACGACTGTATTACGTTCTTTAAAATCCACCATCAAAATGCCTTGAAGATCCCAAAATATTGTGCACATCAGTTTTTTAGTCGATTGTTGCATCTTTGCCTTTCTAGGGGGCTTTTCACCCTTATAACGCCATTCCATTGACTCGCGCTTGCTTTGTGGATCATAATACAAGATCATAGTTTCATCACCAGTCACTAGCCGCTCGATCACAGTCTTTGGATTTTCGCCACAAAGATCCAAAAACTCCGAAGCGCAGCGCACTCTTTCCTGTCTCTGTACCGCTGAAAGAAGTTTCGGTACCCATCTTGCACTCACTTTTTTCATGTGAAGATAATCATGGATCGCGCGATGAACGGTACTCTTAGAGAGCCCAAGTCTTGCTGCAATTTCTCTAATCTTCAAACGGCGGTCACTCAGAACCTCCTCTTCAATAAGAGCAATCGTTTCGGGAGTGAGCACTTCCACAGGTCGACCGTCGTGGTCAAAGTCTTCGACGGTTTCTCTCCCGAGGCGAAACTCTTTCACCCAATTTTTCACTGTGCTATAGGAGGGGACGGACTCCTTATACACGCCATCCAATCGTTCTTTTATTTGGGCAGGGGATAAACCTTCTTTAAACAGAAACTTTATGACACTTCGATACTCAGTTTTCGACATTTTGAAAAAATACGCGACTCTCGTTATTCAAATGCCTGTTAAACTAAGACTAAGCATTTCATGTCGATGTATGTTTCTTACATTAAGTGCACGATAAACGTACTATTTAATGCAACACAACATGTAGCGACATGTCGCGTTGAACTATATCAGGCCAGTTCATTATGGGACCGCCTGGTATATATATATATATATATATAATAAACGAGCGTACATACGCCCATATATATATATATATATATATATATATATATATATATATATATATATATATATATATATATATATATATATATGGGCGTATGTACGCTCGTTTATTAGCTGCAGCTGTTTGTTTATAATTTAAGAAAGTTAAAAAATTTGTTATCAATTTCTTACATTCAAGATAATAAAATTGACTTTATATTTTATTTTGTTCTATTTATTAATACCCACCCAGTATTACTAATCACAAATAATCACAATACCTCATTAGTTATTGTAATTGGGTAAAAATATCTATTTAGTTACTAATACCTACCCAGTAGGTAAATATTAAAATAATAAATGTAGCATTATAAACAGTAAATCTCCCTCAAACTCAATTTACTAATATTGTTCCTAAATAAGGAATAGCAGATAAAAGATTAGTAATAACTGTTGCTCCTCAAAATTATATTTGACCTCAAGGTAAAACATATCCTAAAATTCAGTAGCTAAATAAAATAATAATACCTACTATTCAAGTATATTTTCAATATGTATGTAAGTAAATGAAAATAACAAAAATGAAGCACCATTAGCATGTAAAGTTCGAATCCACAGTTAACATTTCGACAAGTATTATAATTCACACTATAAAAAGCTAATTCAATATTAGAGGTATAGTGTATAGTAAAAATAATCAAAGTAGTGATTTTATTAAATAGATAATATGTGAGAATACATACTTCTAATATAATGCAACTAATATACCGAATAAAGAAATTTAAAATACATTCATCATTATTGTCTGCCGTGTCTATTTCCATAAAATCCATTGACATCCATTGACATTGAAAAAATAATACTACGTTCGTACCAGTAGGTGGCGTCTTGCAGATTTCTTACGCGATATATTGTAGCCAGCGTAGGCGGACCGAACGCTCAAGGTCGTTCGCTAGGGGTAAGGCCTTAACGTTAATTTATTATTCGGACAAGCTCTTACTGTGCTGGCGAGTTTAAAAAATGTATAACCATGGGAAAATCATACTCAAAAACTGAAGTTAAAGAGATTGTTATATCTCAAAATGCATCAGAAGGAAGCAATGAAGTAATAGCGCAAGTTACTCCGAACGAGAAAATCGCGTCAACATAAACAATATACTGATTACTACGGTTTTAGTGTTGATGGTGATTGTAATACTTGCAATCATTTACCTGAAACTCAAGTTGAGGCTTAAGAAGTTGATAGAACAGCAAGTGAGCTACGAATTTTTATGAAGAGTACACAGCCGTTTGTATGAGCGCCAGGAGCAGGAACCAGTGTGTGAAGAAGGAGTCGTTAGTGTTAGCTGGTAATAAATATGTGCATCCTACTCTGTGCTAGATGTAAAGTGTGTGTTTAGTGTTGCGGTGATACTTTTAGTTTAAAAAATAAATATAATATAGACATTAACAATAGTTTTAGAATTAAAAAAAATTAGTTTTATCTATCAATAAATAATTGCCTAAACTAAAAATAAAAACTTAAGTAATTCAATGTAAAATCCAATACACAATTCGTGGAATTACAGTTCGTGCAGCAGGCCTGCCACCACTTCCTTTTCAGTCCTTAGCATTTCGAGTGAAACTCTATCATATCCGGCAGCCTTACCTGCTTTCACGCTTTTCATTGCTTTCATTATTTCATCTATACTTATCTCGCTACCCCTTTTCTCTTCTTTCGGAGTTTCTACTTCATTTATTTTATACGTTGTCTCCTCACTCATAAAAACGCTTTCAAAATGTACCTTCCATCTCTTTAAACTCAAAACTTCATCATTCAAAATATAGCCATTCTCATCTCTTATAGCATTTATTATAGGCTGTTTTGAATGTCCCACAGTTCTTACGAGTTTCCAGAACATTTTAATATTTGTCTGGAAGTTATCCGATATTCTTCTATCATTCTTACCCGTTCTTTCTTGCCTTTTTCTTTCAACTACTTCTTTTACTCTCTTATTTAGATGTCTAAAGACTGCCTTTTTTTCTTTCAATATCATCATTCGTACCGCTAGAATTAACAGCTTTTATTGCTAGTAAATCTAGCCACGCTCTCTTCTTTACTTCAACTTCCATATGTGTCTCATCGTCCCACCATAACTTATAATTTTTCCTTTTCATTCTTTCTCTTACTAACACCAATTACTTCGATAGCTGCAGCCACTAAACCTTTCTTAACATTTTGCCATACATTCTCCAAGTCTAACTCATTCATACATAATTTATTCATATCACTTATATTTTCTTTCAGTCTACATTTGGAGGCCCTATAGGTTTTCCACCGAAACCCTATATCAAACATCTAAGCTGCTCTCCGTTAGAAAACTTTATATTTTACACATGATACTAAGATATCACAAAACGTTACAATTTGACCATACCAAACTTACGAAAAGGCGGTGCGATATCGTGGCTCCTCATACCCTGCACGTACAGTATTTGCCACTCGACAAAATATATCTCAAGCTCCTCATGCCTATAACAAGATCAACCGCGTACTTAAAATTTACCCAATGCAAATGTTTGAGTGTAGAAAAACTCTGACCGAGTGGCTCTATACTCATAATTATGATGATGTGGAAAAATTTTGGTCAAAAAGAGATGAACCAGTTTTAAATAACACACACTGACACAACAAATCAGTAGGTAATGTGACACATTTATAAACTTGCATTCATACTCACCCACTCATATTCACGCATACACACACACACACACACACACACTCACACACACACACACACACACACACACACACACACACACACACACACACACACACACACACACACATACACACACACACACACACACACACACACACACACATCATAAACTAACACTACGGACACAACTACTCAGGTATACATTTCTCCTAAGCTTCTTTCTTTCATTTTAAAATGCATGAATAACTGTTATATTAAGTTTAAAATGTTTATATTTTTTGATGTAAATCTAAGTTGATATGATTACGTAGGAAGAGCGAGACTCTCCCAACACAAGTATCTTATGATTACTTTCTGGGAGGCCTCGGCAAATAGCTGTAAAATGATTTACTGAAATAAAACATTTTTAATTTAATTTAATTTACATTTGAACTTATTTTTCTCACCTTTCTCTTGTAACCTTTCAGTTCTAATACACTGTAACGCAGTGGTAGACACAGATGACCGATGGCGCCAACGCCTGAATAGACCATTAATTCGGCATAAAACCAAATAATGATCCGTTCCTACGTTAGACTCCCGGTAAGCCCTTGTATCTACCACTGCGCCCCTCATTCTTTCATCCACAATTACGAAATCTATCATGCCTCTATCATCACCTCTTTCCCAAGTATACTTGTGAATCCTCTTGTGGTGAAAGCAAGTGTTCGTCACAAAAAGATTCTTTCCATATATACAGCGAGGAGGCTTTCACCATTCTCATTTATACTTATTAACATAACTTGCTCATCGGCTTACAGGGACTATCAATTTACATCAGATGTGTTTATCATGAAAAACTTAATTAACAATCTGCCCAACAAGACATTCGACAAACCAGACTGGTCATGTCTAGAAAATATTCAACTCGCCGATCCCGAATTCCACGTGAGCCGCCTAGTAGACTTGTTGCTGGGGGCGGACGTCTATTCTTCTATCATATTAGGCGGTATCATTTCATCACAACAATCACAACCTGTGGCACAGCAAACGCGTCTCGGGTGGATTTTATGTGGCAACGTAAAATCCTGTCAATGCAACGTTATTATGAACAATATAGATGAGATTCAACGTTTTTGGGAGACAGAAAATATACCTGACGAACTCACCATGACCCAAGAAGATGTTCAATTTCTGGAGTATTTCAAAAACACGACAACAAGGCAAGAAGATGGGAAATACATAGTTAGATTGCCATTTATATCAGAAGCAGTTCAAAAATTGGGAGAATCAAAATCAAGCGCAATAGCGCAGTTTAAACAGTTAGAAAAAAGATTTACTTACCGAAAAAATATTGAAAAAGAATATAAATCATTTATCCACGAGTACTTGGAATTAGGTCATATGAAAATGTCGCCATGCAACAAGACGCCTGTCTACAGTCTGTATTTACCACATCATTGCATTCAACGACCAGAGTCAACAACAACTTCGCTTCGAGTAGTCTTTAACGGAGCGTCATAAACTTCCAGCGGCTTAAGCTTGAACGACGTTATGCACCAGGGTCCCAATCTGCAACAGGACCTGTTATCACTAATTATCACCTGGCGACAGTACCAATATGCCTACACCGCTGACATCGAGAAAATGTTTCGGCAAATTCTCATTTACGAAGAAGATCAGAGATATCAAAGAAACATATAAAAAAAATGGATCGAAAGTGTAACGGCTGTGATGCCGTAATATACGACATTTCGTATATGGAATGTGCAAGAGATGGATGCAATAAATTGTACCATCTTAAGTGCTTGGCTCTGACGAAGGATAAATACGAAGCGTTTACCGAAGAATACAAGTGCAATTGGAGATGCCCGGAGTGTGTTTGCAGTGCACCGAAACGGGATAATTCGGACACACCAGTTCGAGGTAACCAGAATATAATGAATCAAACTTCTACCCCTTGCTATGTAAACTCAGATCGAGGCAATAGGATGTTTCCAAAAGAAGTTATAGAATTGGATATCATTAGTAAAATACTGCAAGAATTGCAAGAATTTAGATTTGAAATGAACTTTAAAATAGATGAACAAATAAGGGAGTACAATTTGCTCAAGGACAGGTTTGTTGATACCGAAACAGAATTGCGTAAATTACGAGATACTTTGAAAGTAGTGCAGAAGAAGGCAAGCAAAGTCGATGAATTACAAGCGCAGATAAAAACATTGGAGCAAAAAAATGAGCAATTAAAGAATTGCCTGAACAAAAAATCAGCCTACAAAAGAAAGAAATGAGACAGTTAAGGAAATCATAAAGGAGACTTTATCCTTTGCAAAGGTACTCACACAAAACGAAAAGCAGGTACTAAGCAAAAATCAGCCAGTAAACAAAGATAATAACAAAGATAAGCGTGTAGTGGCATGCGTGGCCATGAAACCGACATGTAATATAGAAACCGCTGCGGAGAGTTTTGATAAAGAACAACTATCGACAGATAATACAGAAAATAAGATGGAAACTAGCAAAAAGAAAGGATCATGGATAACTGTACAGAAAAAGAAATATCCTGAGAGGCAAGTCTTAAGAGGAGGAAATACTGGTACAGGAAATATTCAAGGTACTGCAAGGAAAAAATATTTACATGTTTGGCGATTCAAAAAGGATATTACAGTAGAAAGTTTGGAAGGACATGTAAAGAATATATGTGGAAAAGAGACGGAAATAACAGTGGAAAAAATTAAACTTAAGACGGAACGAGACTATGCGTCATTTATAATAGGAGTTCCAGAAAGTTCATACGAAATACTATGTAAACCAGAATGTTGGGCAGTTAACATTGAATTTTGTGAATGGGTGTGGTTTCGTAAACCACCCAATAAGTAATAAGAAACCACTCAATTTTGTGGAGATATACTATCATAACGTGAGAGGATTGAGAACAAAATTACACGATTTTTATGTGGGAATTTCTTACCATAGTTATGATTTTTTTGCAATAACAGAAACAGGATGCAACAATTCTATCTATGATTCAGAACTTATCCTACCTGGATACATGATACTTCGGTGTGATCGAGCAGACGGACGCAAGCAGGGTGGTGCGTGTTTAGTGGCCACACCACGATACGAGCTGCGGGAACTAAATACCCCGAACGTTGTACGTATTCAAGATCACGCATTTGAACTGGTTAGCGCTGCGGTTTATCAACAAAATAAGTTCATGTTTGTGTTGTGTGTAGTATACATTCCACCGAGTTGTGGTGATAATGAATAAATGTTGTTGTTAAGTATAATAGAAAATTATCGTGATGGCTACAATGATTTAATAGTGATAGGCGATTTTAATTTATATTCTAGCTCAACAAATGTACGCAATCATTTTGAGTACTTTTGCACATATTGTGAATTCACCCAGTACAAAAAAATAGGAAATTGCAATGAACGACAATTAGATCTTGTTTTGAGCACGCGTTCAGTGGAAAAAGAATTGGAGGTGCGCGTGGCTGAGCCAATCGTGCCGCCCGACCCACATCATCCTCCGCTCGCCATTGTGGTGCAGCGGGGGCGTGCGCGGTACGGCGGGCAGCCCGCGCCGGCACCACTGCTAGCTGAGTCTGAGGGGAGCAATCAGACGCATACTGGATGGAACTTCTATAAAGCAAACTTTCCGTTAATGTATTCGTTAATAGCGGCCATAGATTGGATGCCAATGTATAGGTTAGATGTAAATAATAGTTTAGATTATTTTTATGAGGTTTTAAACAAAGTTATGGATGACTGCGTGCCAAGAAAAAAGCGAAGACGTGTAAACTCGGAGTACAGTTACCCCGAGTGGTATACGATAGACATTATTCGCAACATACAATTAAAAGCTAGGCTTCATAGGCAGTTTAAGGTTAGCAAATCAGGGGCCGATTATGAGGCGTTTGCTAAGTGTAGAACGTATGTAAAATATTTAATAAACTCCACGTACAAAATTTATAAAGACCGGATGCTTAGTGAGTTTCAGGAAAATCCAAAGGCGTTCTGGGCTTACATTAACTCAAAAAAAGACAGCTGAAGTCCACGCAAGATTTTAAAAGATAATAAGGTACTTACTAGTGAGCAGTGTGCTACTGAGTTTGCTCAGTATTTTTATTCGGTATTTAGCCCTAAAATGTCTAAGCTGGACGTGGAGGTGGCAGTGAATCAGGCTGGTGGTAAGAATGGTGCGGCTAGGGTACACTTAGAACAACTAAAGCTTGATGAAGTACTTTACGCTCTGCAAAAACTCAAGCCAAAAAAGTCAACGGGACCCGATGGCATACCGCCCTACATTTTCAAAGACTGTAGACTAGTACTTGGTAAGCCACTTCTCTACATATTTAATCAGTGCCTGGCGGAGGCAGTGTTTCCAGATAGATGGAAAACAACCAAGGTAGTCCCAGTACCAAAAGGAAAGTCAGCATCAAACGTGGACCAATATAGGCCGGTTGCTGTGCTTTCGACACCAGCTAAAGTACTGGAGGCTGCAGTACACAAGAGCATCCTCTCGCAAGTTAATGTACAGCTTTCGGATGAGCAACACGGTTTTAGACCCGACAGGAGCACCACCAGCAACCTAATTAATTATATGAATTATATTGTACCTGAAGTGGATGCTGGAGGACAGGTAGATGTAGCTTTCTTGGATTACAAAAAAGCTTTCGACCTAGTGGATAATGACATACTGCTCACAAAACTGGCAGGTGTAGGATTTACTCCCCATTTACTAACATTTTTTGCTAGTTACATGCGGAACAGAAAGCAGTATGTAGAATATGCGGGGTGTAGGTCAGAAAACTATTTAACTAGGTCCGGAGTAAGTCAGGGCAGCAATCTCGGTCCATTGCAATTCATATTGATGATAAATGACCTTCCAACGGTTGTCAAAGATGCTCATTGTACTCTATTTGCAGATGACCTGAAACTGTATCTTGCTGTGAGTAACAGAGAGGATTGCCAAAAGTTACAACAAGATATAGATAGGGTGGTAGGCTGGAGCCAACATAATAACTTACAATTTAACATCACGAAGTGCATAACTATGACCTTCAGCCGTGTACGATCTCCAGTTACGTACCAATACCAGGTTAACGGGGCACCAATAGCGAAAGTGTCAAAAGTCAAAGATCTAGGGGTTAATTTCTCCTCTAAACTAGAATTTGGAGAGCATGAGCATGCATGAGCACAGCCAAAGATGAAGGTCATAAGTATCAGGAAAGCCCAGCAGCGAAGGTCCTGCAAGAACATTTTTATATGGACGACCTGATCAGTGGGAGTCATGACCTCGCATCAGCTAAAAAGTTACAATCTTAATTGTAGTTAATCGTAGACTTAAAAAACTTACTAAAAGCAGGTGGATTTAATTTAAGAAAATGGTCAGCCAATACACCGTGTCTTC
Source organism: Parnassius apollo (assembly GCA_907164705.1). NCBI lineage: Eukaryota > Metazoa > Arthropoda > Insecta > Lepidoptera > Papilionidae > Parnassius > Parnassius apollo. Next base: position 26,517 of record CAJQZP010001378.1, read on the forward strand.
TAGAGGGAGTCAGCACAGCAAATACCAACCAGCAAACATATGACTTCAAAACTGAAATATCTACAAAAACCTTAGGCCTGCAATGGCTTACGCAATCAGATCAGCTTACTTTTGACTTGAAGATCGATTTATCAACATCAAAACTAACGAAACGAAGCTTGTTATCAAATATCTCAAAGCTCTACGACCCAGTAGGATTTTTAACGCCAGTTAGCACAAAATTGAAATTATTATTCCAAAAAATTTGGCAATATGACTTAAAATGGGACGACGAGCTTCCTTATGAGATTCGAGTGGATTGGACAAAGATCAAAGAAAATATCAAAAATATATCACAGATACGTATACCAAGATGGTTAAAGAGCAACGCGCGCGTCGATGAACGCATACGCTTGCGCAATTTATTGCAAGATATTTCGTGAAAAACAAGAGGGAAGTAAAAACATATCCGTCGTCCCCGTTACAGCAAAATCCAGGCTAGTACCACCGAAAAAGAAGATCAGCTTACCCTCGCTTAGAACTGTGTGCAACCCTACTTTTATCAAAGCTCATGGAAAAGGTGAAATCATGTTCGGCAGATTACAATATCAAAATGTTTGGATGGTGTGATTCGACATCAGTATTGGGTTGGCTGCAAAGGAGATCCGAAACGCTGGAACATTTTTGTAGCCAACAGAGTAGCTAAGATCACAGAAGTTTTACCACCGGAATGTTGGCGCTATGTCAAGTCACAGAATAACCCAGCTGATTGGAATCAGCACGAAACAGCTTCATCGACATCAGTTGTGGTGGCATGGACCAGCGTGGTTATCATACTCCGACGATGATAACGTAAAGAAGATCACTTACACCACCGATGAAGAGGTCAAAACCATAAAGCAAGTACACACCACAACCTGCTCAAGCGAAGACGACGTCATTACCCAATTAATAAGCAAGCACAGCATTTTCACGCGAGTGACACGAATATTAGCCTACATACTACGTATAAAGCAAAATAATAAGCAAAGCTATTTAACAGCACAAGAATTACAAAAGGCAAAGCAAAAAATTATCAAGCACGTACAAAGCAAGGAGTTTGGAGAAGATATCGGCTATTTACAAAAGTATAACAAAGCAAGGCCAAATAGCAAATTATTACCTTTAAATCCTTTTATCGATTCTGAAGGTATGTTGAGAGTAGTTAGGACTGCAAAACGCTTCGATCAGCAAAGAAATGATGCATAACCTTAACATCCCCCACGAGAGTCACCTGACAAACCTACTCATTGATCAAGCCCATAAAATGACATATCACGGAGGAGCCCGTGTCATCTTAGCGTGGCTACGACAACAGTATTGGGTCCTAGGTGGGAACAAAGCATTCAAAAAACGCTTGCGCAACTGCGTAACCTGTAAAAAACACAACCCTACAAAACATCATCAGCTTATGGGCGATCTTCCTGAAGCAAGAATAATTCCGTCGAGACCATTTCTTCGAACAGGGGTGGATTTTTCAGGTTTTGTGGACGTAAAATCAAGTAAAGGCAGAGGAATCAAGACCTTTAAAGGATACATAGCAGTGTTTGTTTGTATGGTCACAAAAGCCATACATCTTGAGTTAGTATCCGATTTAACTTCATCAGCATTCTTAGCAGCATTAAGAAGAATGGCGGCGAGGCGTGGCACACTACATCAAATTTACAGCGATAATGGTACGAATTTCGTTGGTGCCAACAGAATCATCAATCAAGAAATAATTGATCTAAAATCCATTATCACAAATGAGTTCTTATCAGAAATAAGCGAAATGAATATCACATGGCATTTCAATGCTCCATCATGGCCCAGTGCGGGGGGTCTGTGGGAAGCGGCTGTGAAGAGTGTTAAATACCATCTTCGCAGGGTCATCGGCGAACAAAAACTCACCTTCGAGGAATTCTCAACACTGCTAACACAGATAGAAGCCTGCCTGAATTCCCGATCGCTCTGCGCTATCACTGAAGATCCAAATCATATCAATTATCTGACTCCATATCACTTTCTGGCCAACGGTCCAGTTTTAAGTATCGTGGAGACAGAAAAAGACGAAAGAACACGTTGGCATATGACGCAGAAGATATTCAATGATGTTTGGAAGCGCTGGAAGTCTGAATATCTGACAGCATTATCCACCAGGAACAAGTGGCAGCAATCAACTGAAAATATCAAAATTGATGACATTGTAATCATTCATGAAGCAAACCTACCTGCCGGGAGATGGGCATTAGGGAGAGTTATCGATGTTCACCCCGGCAAAGATGGATTAGTCCGAGTAGTTATTAAGAGACCTATCACGAAATTAACTATTTTACCAACTCAGTCTGAAGCAAACTATCAGAATCCCACAAACTGTCAATCAAGTCCGAAAAACAATCAAGAATTAAGTTTGAAAGCGGATCACAAAAACGACAAACCAGAAAAAGCACGATCTAGTATCAAACTTTGTAATTTTTATCATGTACACACTGCTTATTTTTACGTTATTCGCACAAACTGCACAAGGACCATTTAATGTAACAAATTTTAAGGATATCCAGAGTTTATACTTCGATAAAACATCAAACATGAGGCTTATCCGAGATGAATGAAAAATAATTGTTTATTACGATTTAGATCGGTACTGGCAAGGTTCGAAACTACTAAAAAAACATATATCACTCACCTCGAAAACATATGTTCAAAATTGCAAGAGCGACAGCAATGTGACATAATCCTATTACAATTACGACACGGGAGCACCGAGTTACATTACTACGATCAGCTGTTGCTTGGTCAGCAGTCGGCGGCGGGAATACGAGTACGTCGCGGGCTTATCAATGGCGTGGAAAATGTCGCGCATGCACTATTCGACGTATTTGACAATGACTTCGCTGAACAATATGCAAAGGACATTGAACTCATTAGAAACAATCAAAACCATCTCGTAAAATTATGGAAAAATCAGACATCAGTAATAGAAGCACAATATAACTTTTTAAAAAGATTAGAAACAACAATTGACCAACAACACAAACTCTTCCATCAGCATATCAATAAATTAGAGCAAGAAAATTCTGTTATTAAAGAAGAGATACAAAAATTAAGAGCTAGCAACGAGTTTACCTTATCACCTGTAATATCAAGCAACATCTTAGTTAATTTGAAAAAGATACAAAATACCTTGCTCGATGTTGTTACCGACATTTATCAGGGGAAATTTGATATACATATACTATCACCTGAACAGTTCAAAGATGAACTTAGCATCATTTCTGGACATTTAACAAAAGATCTATCTTTGCCTATAGATGATATACACAACGGCGTATCAAAATTGTATCATTTACTGAGAGTAAAGGTCAAGGTCACATATCAAAATCTTTTACTCGAAATTAAAATACCACTTTTAACCAGAGAAAGCTATGAAATCTACAGTTAAAAGTTAAAAGTAAAAGTTACAGCCTATATACGTCCCACTGCTGGGCATAGGCCTCCCCTCATTTCTGAGAGGGTTTTAGGGTAAGGAAGTGTCCGCCGCGCTACCCCAATGCGTGTTGGCGAACTTCACATGTCTTCCAATTTTTTTTCATATTTCTCAGACATGCAGGTTTCCTCACGATGTTTTCCTTCACCGCCGAGCACGTGGTAAATCAGCACTTAAAATTGCAATTAACAATTTCATTGGTGCCAGCGGGGATCGAACCCGGTTTGCTCGCGTACTGTGAAATTTACAGCGAGCGCTAACCATCTGAGCTACCACGGCTCATCTCATCATGACATCTACAGAGTTTTACCTATTCCTCAATCATACGACAATAAGATGATAAACATAATTCCCATCTCTGATTACTTTGCTGTAAACATCCAAAGGGACTCATACATACCTATGGCTGAAGCCGAAGTACAATCATGTCTACATTCAGACCTCACCACGAAACTTTGTGAGTTACAAGGTCCTGTTTATCATATGCAAAATGATCAAAATTTGTGTATCAAGAATCCTTCAACAGACCAATGTCTCACTAATATTAACAGTTGTAAAAATTCATGGAATGCGCTCAACACTATAAACACATACTTATTTTTCTGCTGCGAACAATGCACTATTCGAATCATATTCGGCAATCAAGTTACATCGGAGCGCGTCAGCAAGGCCGGCGTTTTATCAGTCGGGAGTAATTGCCTGCTCAAGAGAGACGCATTCATAATCTATCCACACAACTATCACATCCACACAATGCACGCACACCCCGATTTATTAGCCATAGATATTCCACCTATCAACAACATAATCAACTTGACCATACCTATCAGTAAAGGTGAGATAAGCCAACCAGAGGAGGGAGAACGACAAGCATCCTTGAAGGAGATCGGGCGTCAAATCGATCAAATGAAAAAAAGAAAAGATAGATGTTGAATCGAATCAGCTGTCAACACATGACTTACACCACTATGTCGTTATATACGTGTTAGTGGGAGCACTCGGGGCAGCGGGCGTAGTGATACTTTGGAAGCGAGTGAGACAAGCGCGCCGGCGGAGCCGGCACCACGGTTATATCTTCAAGACATTCCTCGTGCTTGTACAAGTGATAGTGTCAGTGCCAATCAAAACATATCAGTGCAAAGTGCGCGACTACAAAACAAAGGCACCTCACCCGTATTTGCGAGAGTGTGCTTGAAGGACATACAAGTAAAATAGATCTGGACATGGACCTTTAACTACTTATTTTTATTTTATTTATTAGTGACATACTATGATAGTTTCTTAACTTAGTCATTATCTTATATCATTATCATTTTATCTTATATCATTTTTGTTGTTTCCTATCTATCTTATCACTCTCATCTCTCAGCTCTCTCGGGAGCATGTACAGTGCAACCGTACATTTTAGTGTGTAAGCGATTTATTTAGGTCAACATAATTTGCGTCATTCACTTTAGTTTTGAGCAATGGACAGTCGACGCGGTCGCTCAGAACACGATAGACGCGTTCTATATCATTATCAATATCATTATATAATATCATTATTTATTTTAAATAAAATCATTTTTCCTATCAACTATCATTTAAAGGTGTTCCGTACAACTTTCATCACCAAACGTTCCCAAGGTT